>OY744483.1:128488677-128786416 GCA_963556165.1 Tipula helvola
GCATCTTTCCCGTATATGCAAATTTTTATATTAGAAGAAAAAAAACTCATATAAGACCGCTTCACCCTATTACCGATTGCGAAACCAGTTCAGTTAGTCGAAAAAAAACAAAATAAATAACAATATAACAAACAATTCTTTTTCAGCAGTTTCCATAATACTTCCCCGTTACCAATCTAAATTGTCCCTCTTTGGTGCATTCGGGGACTTGTTTAACGGTGGAGCAATCTCCTGTTTAGTCTGTAGGTTCCTATTTTAGCAACCAATACGTATGCGTTTTAATCAAGCATTAGCCATGAGTCCATGACTGACATCTACTCCCAGAATAATCCTTGAAGCCTAGGCGATTAGTATAACCGTGTCAGAGCCCTTGCCAGTAATCTGGCACGCAATCGTTACACATTCTAGAAAAATTTTAAATATTCTTGAACATTTGTAACAGTCCAACAATTCTAAAAAATCCTGGAAAATTCCAGTAAACCTGGAACTTTCTAGAAAACTCTGTGATATTCTGAAACTTGCTAGAAACAATTCTGGAACTTTTAGAACCTTTCTTAAACCTTCTGAAATTTTGAAATATTTCTAAACATGCTGAAATGTTATAGTATATTTTGCAACATTCCAGAACATTCTAAGAAATTCTGAACTAATTAGAACATTCAAAATTGTGGAAAATTCTAAAACAACTCGAAACATCAGGAATTTTCTAGAATTCTAGAACATTTCAAAGCCTTCTAAAACATTTTGTCTTACTCACGCATCTTCCGTCTTTTCTGTCCAACAATCTGAAGTATTGTCGGTCTTATAAAAAAACCATATGTTAGAGATTTTCACCACTCACCCCCACCTACGCGCAGTCACCACTGCCAAACTCTCTTATTATCGACCAAGTACTATTTAGTGCCACAACCGCAGATGGAAAAATAAAGAAAAAAATCGAGGAAGTTATTTAAGAAGGCAAACAGCACCGCAATGAATTAGGCGTATACAAGTTGGTCTTGACTGAATAGAATCTCGAACAATAAAGGTTCAATAGGAAAACTTGAAGAAGTTCCTGTAAAGGAATTAAAGAATTGCCTTTTGGAGCGCGGCTCCTGTCTGGAGTTCATTCCAAAGGTATGAGACTACTCCAGGGGGCAGACGGGAGTTTCACTGAGTACCGAAAAGAAACAATTAGCGTACTTTTAGAGACTCATTTTTCGGACTGTTTAGTAATGGAATTTGAGGAGGGCTCTTACGATAATCAATGGAACGTGGTTTATGCACCAAAACACGAATTTTACTCCCAGCAAAGTGGGTTGGTATATTGGTTCTTTTAAACAGTTCAAGTCTGCTCGTGGTATTTTCCCAGCCGTACTGCTGAAAGTTATTGAGTCTTTAACAGTTTTTATATGTCTTTAACTGCATTCCAAAACTTTGGAGGAGAATAAATGTGGTTTTTAAACCAAAGGATTGGTGGCTGTCCAAACACCAAGACCAAGCATATCACCCAATTAGCCTCACATTGTTTCTAATGGAGACGATGGGAAAAGTTTTCGGTCACCAAATCAGAAGTTAGAATCTTATAAGAGATCATCTTTATCGGAACAAATTTGCAAGAGTGAAAAATCGATTGCCGGAAAAGAAATCGTTCGAAAGCGCATGCAGCAGGGGAAAGGCGATCCCACCTCCCTCAATTAGGTGGAACAGTTCCATGCCGAAACATAGAAAAATTACAGCTAAATCAGTTAGGTGATCAGCAACCACTAGAGTCGTAAAGGGGTATCTCCAAGGTGGCTTATAAGGGGTTTAAATATCGACTGGACCGTTAACTAAGTAGGGTTCAAAGCACAAAATATCTTTATCGGTCGCAGTGCCTATAGGTGGCTTTAATTTCCATTTTTTTTTTAATTTACATTTTACAGAATTATGAGAAAACTAAGTACCTTCTATTATTGCGTAATTATCTTTTAATTAAACAAATGGTTAACCATTGTTTGTGGTAATCAATAATTTCCAATTAACTGTCTGTATAATACCACATACGGCGCAAAAGGGCTAAATATAATTATTAATTATTTAATAAAGTAATATATAAAATTATAGATGTTGCCCGATAGCATATTGCAATAACCTTATAAATATGTATATGCGATAATAATTAAATTTAATAATAAAAATCTAATATACCTACCAATGGGTGGTCGAAAAATTCCCGCTGGTAAATTATTTGCTTTCACATTTACTAAATTTTCCGAATATTTTTTTGTCATCGTATATGTATTTGGCATCCTATCAATTAGGCAATGATTCATTTTCTCCACACTCCGCTCATCGCTTAGCACATAAATGATTTTAATTAATTTCTCCATTGCAATGTCTGGCTCATAGCATTTCTCTTCGATATACGATAAATTACAATTCGAGTATAGCGTTGAAATATGCACGAATGATTTCAATTGATTCATTTTTAATATAAAATATAAAATTTTTTTTGTACCTAAGACATTTATGTTAAAAGCATCTTTTAGCTTTTCATTAAATTTTACCGATGCAACTATGTTGAATACGATCTGAAATTGATGAAAAATATTTTTCTATAATGTATGTATGTGCACGTATGTATATCAATATGAAGGGAAATGAAAATTCAATAAAGTTTTAATTAATAATGGAATTTATTTTAACGAAAATATGAAAGATTATGACGAGAGAAGGGGTGGAAAAAAATTATAAACTATGGAATAGGAACAGCCACACCTCACAAACAACTGAATTATTTCAGCTTATGAATGTAACAAAATTGAATATCGATCTAATTCGTTCTCTGTTATTTCATATGGCCTCACTGTTATTTTACATGGCTTTAATATTGAACTGCCCAAGGAGCACATTGGCCAGCCTATAATAATTCATTTATTTATTATTGTCAGTTGGACAGCATACAGGATAAACCCAATTATATGCTGCCTCACAAAATATATACAATATAAATACAAGTTCATTCGAACACAAGTAAAATACTGATAATATTAATAGCACAAATCATCAAAACAATAAAAACTTAAAGTAATACCATGGGACTGAATACCGGAACTCGAAAAAAATAGTTTAGAACTATATTGTCAAAATTTAAATTTAAGTAATGCTGTTAAAGTAACCGCGTAAGGCAATATTCCAATTTGTTTTAAACTGTGACAAGATCGTGCCAAAAATATCCAAATCTCTGAAGTACACAAGAAGTGGTTAGCTTCCAAACCATTTAATTGTGCAGACAAACCAAGATTTATTCTAGCTGGCGACGAATAACGAATAAATAATAACTTGAATATTTTAAACAATAGGTATTCATCAAATAGAACCCGCCTGTTGTGAAGTGATAAAAGGTTAAACTTTCCACAGCGTATCTCATAAAACATATGATGCGTAGAAGGCACGTACCTAAGACATAGAAATTTCGTAAATCTTCTTTGAACACTCTCAATTCGGTTACTATAATCACTGTAATAAGGATTTCAAACCTGTGATAAGTATTCAAGGTTTGTTCTAATAATGCAAGTAAATAGCAACACAACTAGGCTTGATGGATCCTTGTAGTCTCTACCACGCCTATAAATGAAGTCTAAAAGTTTGCAGGATTTACGGCACATTACTTGACTGTCCATATCAAATCACAGTTTAGAGTCAAAAACGACACTTAAATCAATCACCGTATCGACTCTAGACAAAGCCGTACCACCAATGTTAAACGAGTAGTTGATTATGTTAAATTTCCGGGTATAAGATATACACACACATTTGCTTAAGTTAAGCGGAAGTCGGTTAGCGATACACCAGTAATAAACAGAGTTTAAGTCAGCTTGCAAAACGTCAAAGTCACAGGCTGAATTGCTAACTTTAAAAATCTTCAAGTCGTCTGCGCAAAGTAAAAATCTGGATTTAATTACCTAAGAGCAAGGGACCCAGGATTGCCTCCGCCGGAACTCCAGATGGAGCAACGAAGGAATCTGAAAGTATACCATTGTCGATTTTTATTAATTAAATACGACTGAAACCATTTGAGTAAAATTGGCGGTAAGTTATAGGCCTCCAGCTTATGTAATAAGATAGAATGGCACACCTGGTCGAATGCTATAGAAAAATCTGTGTATATACAGTCCAATTGACCGTTACCATCTACTGCTTTGAAAGCAATGTCGGAAAACTCAGTAAGATTGCTTAATGTGGAGCGTTTTGAGATAAAACCATGTTGCATTGGAGTAATTTGGTTTTTAATTTTATAAAAAATAATATTGTAAATATTAACTAACCAATTGTGCTAAGTGATCAAAAAATAATTTGTAATCATTAAATGAAATACTTATCTTAAAGTACACTGCACAAATAATAACCTTTCCCCCATTTTTTAAATTCACTTTAATCCAAACATCGTCGATGATATACAAATTGTCTAGACCAGCAAGCCTAACAACATCAAATTCTCTAATACCTGCAATGAGAGCACTCTCACCATCACGTTTCCTGTGGCGTGCAAAGTTACGATCGCTACGATACACATTGCAATTAGAATCGAATAATTCAGAAAAAGCAATAGAATCATTCAACCACGCCTCTGTCAAGCATTTTATTTCAAAGCCACTAGCATGCACATCAATGTTAAACAACTGCACCTTAGTCTCCTTTAGTATTTTAGTTTTACAACTACAAATTTAATATGAATTCATAAATGCATTACAATGTGAACAGGGCATAATGTTGCTTCAACCTACGTACTACCACAGAAGACAACCAGAAGCGTCATAACGCGGTTTTTGTATGAAAAAATGTTGCCTCATTTTTTTGATCTTGTTTTGCCGAAGGTAAGAGAAAGTTTGGTTATGTATTCATTGGTTTACTGGTTTCGATTTGAAATCATAAAAACTCAGAATCCTTAACAGTGTAGTGAAATTATTTGACGAGCTTTGTTTTGACAGTAAAATTTGAGGTTAAGGAAAATCGCATTGGATTTGGATTCGGTGTAAGTATTTTATTTGTAATATGTATTGGAAAAAATTGCTGTAAATCAATTTTACTTTATATAAAACAAGATTTGTTAAACCTGCCGCGTTCTGGTAAAAGAAGGAACATGTAAGAAAGCCAGATGCTTAATTGTAGAGCGTATGAAACTATAATCGTTTTATTATATTTTCCTTATACTCGCCCCGGTTTAGGGTATAATTCTAGTGGCAGCTCGTTGGAACCGTGAAACCAAGCTCCTGGAACAACCAACAATTCGAATGTTATTCGATACTGCGCCCATTATAATTGTGAAGCCGATTTTGAAGAGAGAAGACAAGCAAACGGAGAGGTACATTTTTGACGACGGGGCATTTAACAAATTTTGTTACGATGATCCTGGGGCCCTATCATGATTTCCGCCGCCAAAGAATTTTTTCACGATATCGTGAATTTGGGATCACGAAACACGATACATTTTTGCCATCTATTCGACAGCGAGAAAAATTCCGCCAACAAAAATAAGGCGGAATTATTTTTATTCAAAAAATAGTTTGAGAAAGGTAAAGGTAAATTTAATTGTACTAAAATCAAAACTATTCTCAAAATAATGACGTTGTTGAGTATTCCTGTTTTCATACAAGTGAACTTGATTTTGAGCTTAAAGGTAGTGAAATGTATTTAGCAAATGTTTCCCTATTCCTCTAATCTCGTATGTTAAAATTTAATTTAATAACCATGTATAAACTGCCACTTAATGGTCTTAATTTTAAAATGAATGTGCAAACGGTTACAGAAGCCAAAGAAACTTCAAAATTAAGAAACCAAAAAATAAATTCGGGAAACGAATATTTGACGAAAACCGGTAAAACAATAAAACAGAGATTCTTTAAAGAACTCGACAATTACCGAAAAATGCCAAAATTTAAGAACCATTGGGTGGTCATTAGAATCTAGCTATCCGCCATTCTGCTAGATTACAATGTTTATGTAATTAGGATGATTGAAGTAAAGCCGAAAGATAGTGAAGACTCAATAAAGTTGCCCAAAACAATCGGAATAGCCACAAATTTATATATTTTATTATTCAGGATTCTGGAGTGATTGTATGGCAAAAATATTTTTTGCTTACCATATGTGAAACTGAGCAAATATTAAAGACCGTTAATAAGAACAAATTAGACAACGAGATTTGTTGGGGTTGCTGTAAGCTACTAGATCACAATACAGGAAATTCGTGGCAACATGAACAGTTTCCAGCGTATGAAAGCCAGGGAACGTTAAGCGCAAATGTACTTTTCAATGGATCTCAATAATGCTTAAATCATATATTGAATTCCATTCACGCCAGTTTCTTATAGAAAATACCCAGCATTTTTTCATAGTTTTAATTTAAATCACCCGCAATAAATGCAAAGTATTGCATCTAAAAATCAAGGTAGAAAGCGACCATAAAGAATCGGCTAATTTTAAAAAACAACAAGAAGAGCAGCACAGAGATTTTGGGATTGACAAAAAGACCGGGATCCCGGGATTTGACAAAAAGACCGGGATCCCAAGATTTCAACGGGATTCCGGGATCTCGGGATTGATAAAATCATCGGGATTCAAGGATTTGACAAAAAGACAGGATTCCGGGATTGTATTCCCTAACAGCGTCCATACATAGCAAATTAAATTCCATGGTAGAAAGAAGGTAGAATAACGGATTCTGAAACGAAACTAATAAAAATTCTTCATGGTTTCGGGACCTATATTTCCCCATATAGTTCATAGTAAATTTCATTTCCTTGAAAATCGCCTTACTGTATATTAGCAAATTCCGAGCCAAAAATAATCCCAAAATCTGCAGTTACCCGCAATTACCGATTGCGGTTCTTAATGCATCAAATGGTAGGTTTTGGGACATGTAATTGTTATGCTAATTCGCATTTGGATTGCTTGCATATTGCCCCATATATTTGATAGAAAATTAGATTTTATAGCAAGACTTTATGAGTTACCAAAAATCCATAAAATGAATATTTCGTATCGACCCATAAAGTAAGGTCGATCGAATCTCCTTTATATCATCTCTTTGCCTTCGTGTCACGAACTGTAAACGGCACTGTTGTAACATCTGCCACAGCGGTTAAAAATTCAGTTGACTTTAAGGACAAAATTAAAAATATTGTTTTACCTCAAGATCATACAATCCTCTCTTTGGATGTTGTATCTCTTTTTACCAATATTAGGTAGTAAAATAGCAATATTATTAATTAATGAAAGATGGTCCGAAATTAAAAAGACTTCCAAGACTAAGCTGAAAAAATTCCAGTTTATTGACGCATGGACATGATTCTCCAAAACTGTGAATTTATAATCAACTAGTCCAGCTGTTGCGGAGTTGGTTATAGAATTTCAAATAAATTCAACGATTCATAAAAATTTCACAGAAAATAGCCAATCCGTAGTGATTGTTCCACTTTTAGAAGACAATCGTGCCAGATATGTATCGATTCCTTACGTGAAATCACTTTTTGAAAAAATAAGGTTCTGTTTGAGTAAATATATAATTTCAAAACAGTTGGAAAGGCATGTAGTAGTTCTAGTAATTCAATTTTCTCCTCTCTTAAAGATCCTACATTGTTAGGAAACAATAAGAATGTTATGTATCAATTTGTGTGTGAGTCGTATATTGGGCAAACCAACCAACTTTTAAACATCAGGTTTTGTCAACATAAAAGAGACGCAAAAATATTAAATCTAAATAAAGTCAATTCTGATCTTACGAGTGCTTTTTCTACACATTTAAATGAAACTAACCACGAAATATATTTGGAAAATGTTAAAATTCTGGAAAAAGAAGCGAACCATACCACTAGACGAGTTTTAGAGATGATACACATAAAGATGGATACCATACTATCAATAAACAGCCGGATTGCAGTTTCTTCCGAAAATCTTTCACACAAAGATGTGATAAGTGAATCTAGGTACGGAATGAATATAGATCTTCTATAATACGCTGCAGACTCACAAGCTATTGTACATTTGAACGATTTTTTTGCTTCTTCTAGGGAGGGCAAGTGCCCCTCCTTGCCCCCTCCTGTGGGCGTCCATGTACGTATCCAGTCAGTGATACATTTTGGTGAAGGAAAATTTTGTGATACGCCACCTGGGACATTCGGTATACTTTGGTATGTTAATCTAATTATTCCTATTGTTATTATATACAAGCTTTAGCGCTTATACACGACATCACAGATCCAATACTACGGAAGTAATACATATGTATAAACCTACACATTTACTGTCACACAAATTCGCGCACAAGGAAAAAAATGGATGCGTAGAGGACGCGCACTAATTTGATAAATAAAAAACACTCGCGTAGATTTATTTCACAAAAGGTTTTTTATTGTTAATGACTAAATTAATATAATAATTACACTTCACTGTATATTAACAATGTATTACATTAATTGAGCCGTTTATTTTGAAAGTGGCTTAAGTCCATATTTTGTTGAAACGAGATAATGAAAGAATAGAAAAACAATAAATGAAAAAACATATGGGATTTTGAATTTTCTTATTTTTTGCACAGGTGTTAGAGATTAATTGGCGGATCCAAGATGGTCGCCAAAATTGGCAAATTTTTCGACGTTCATAAAGATCGTTATCTGATCACGAATTGGAGGTCAGAATTTTAATATTCAAGATGGCGGACACAAGATGGTGGTCGAATATGGCCGAAAAAAGGCTAATTTTTCGACGGTTATAGAAATCACTAAAAGCTCTGTGTAGGGGTTTTCGGGATCGGTGATTATTAATTTAGGATCAGAATTTAAAAATTTAAGACGGTGGACCCAAGATGGCCACCATAAAAGCTCAATTATGCAACGTTTATTAAAATCGATTAAAACATGATCTAGAGGGGTTTCGGGGTCGCTGATCACGAATCTGAGGTACCTACATTTAAAAATTCTCTCAAAAAAGTACCAGATTCTCGATAAAAATTGTTATTTTTAGAAATAAAAAAAAAAAAATTAGCCGTCGAAAAATTAGCCTTCTTTTGGCCATATTCTACCACCATCTTGTGTCCGCCATCTTGAATTTTAAAAATGCTGACCTCAAATTCGTGATCAGCGACAGCGAAAACCTTCTAGAACATGTTTCTAACGATCTTTATGAACGTCGAAAAATTTGCCAATTTTTGCGGCCATCTTGAATCCGCCATCTTGAAATTGTACAAAAGTAATAAAAAATGTGTAATCTATGACACCAAAAACACTTTTGAGTAAATTCCTTGAGTAAATAACTTCCTTAGCAGATATGGCCCGCCATTTTGAAAATTCAAGGACACCATAGAAACGTCATACGGCATTAAAAAGTAGACATTCTAAGCAAAATTTTAAGCCCAAAAAAGTTTATTTATCTCAAAAAATGAAATGTGCAGGGGGTGGCCGATTTGACAGAGAATGCCCCAAATATAGTAGAATATTGAGCCGACTGTGTGTGTCTAAAAAGAGAAAACACGACGACAGTAAACGATGTAAATTCAAGCGGATGAATCAGCGATATATATAATATGTACATGGATAGGGGATTGATCAAAAATCAGATTGATTTGCGTCATAAAAAATGGAGCAAATTTTATTTTATAGTCTTACTACTCTTTTATATAGGTACTCCTCTTTGTCAATTAAAAGTATTTCCGAATAAGTGCCGTACTTGAATAAATTTCATTTCGAAAGTTTTCGAAACAGATTTTTTTTTTTAAATTGAATGGAATAAATATTTGATAATGTTTATGTATATTAAAAATAATTAATTAATTATATCAAATTTGAATCGTTAAACAATACGCTACCAGTTTTCGTACACTAATTTAAGAATTAATAATCATTTATTCCTTTAAATTTCAAATACATCACTCAAAAATAAACAAAAACAAAAAAAAAAATCGAGTAAAACGTCAAAAATCTACCATAAACAAACATTCAAGTGAATTTTCACAATGACATTTTTGTGTACTTTTTTAATTATTTTGGGGAAATTTAATTAATACTATGTGAAGCGCCATTTTTAATTTAAAAAAATCTTTGACAGATAAAAATGCGTAAAATGCGTTTCCAAGCACATAAACCGAGTTGAACCTAGGTTAACTCTATCATGGAAACATGGTAATAGATGTGTTTTAAATATGTTACCATGGTTACTACTACTTTTATATTATTGTATCTGGCATGCTTTTAATTTTCAACGTTTATTTATTCCGTCTCTAGGTTACAGCTACTTTGCTTTACCGCCTCGTACACATAAATTTGAATTTGGTATTCGAAAATTCGGATTTAAAGACCAGGACAAAGGTTTTTTCTTTCCCTGTCACACACTAAATACTTTTTCGGTTTCTCCATAAATTTTGTTCTATCCCCTATCCATGTATGTATATCGCTGGGATGAATAAACATGTAAAAATGAATTGTTTCGTTTTTTATTTTGGTTTTTTGGTTTTGGTGTGTTTGATAACATGCTCGTTGGTTGAGCGTTTGCGGTTTCGGTATGTGTCAGGTACATGAGAGCGCTGATATGTTGTTATTGTAGTGAAACACGAATGTAAGTGTATTTTGAATGGGTAAGTTATATTTTAAATGAGTGAGCCGCTACAAATTCATAAGAAATTAATTTATATTTGATAAAACAATTTTTAAAATATTCCTTAAAACAATAAATTTAAAAAATTTTATTTCTAAAAACAAACCAAAGAAAAAAATGTTCGGCCCTTCGACCCATTCGGCCCTTCGTCCCGTTCGGCTCTTCGACATTCGGCCTATGACATTCGGCCCTTCGACATTCGCCCCTTTGATATCATTCCTAATTATTCCATACTCATAATTCAAAATTCTCATCCCTTTCTTTACGTTTCACTAACGTTTTTTTTTCTTAGGATGAACCATGACGTCAAATTTCATTTTATGGGTTTTAATAACGAGAATTATTGATTTCGAATCCCGATTGCCACGCGGCAAGTAATGTTATTTGAAAATTAGGTTAATTATTCGGGATTCGATTTAATTCGAGTTTTGAAAAAAAAAAAAAAAAAATCGAAATTGCGATTAATCGTGGTTATATAACACATTTTGAATTCTCGTACTGCTTGCATAATCGCGTTCCCTCGCAATTGCAAAACTGAAACTGAAATGACGTAGATGAATCTAAGAAAATAATTGAAGCCACATGATCTTAAATTACGCAGATAAGTCGGATGTTTGAATCTGTAGAACCAATTGCTACCAAATAAAACTTAAATTGAAAGATAAATTTCGCGAAATAACCCTTATTTTACGAAGGTGAACACATTATGGTTTGGGGAGCATTTGCTGGCGTGGCTTTTGACTACTATTTACAATTAATAATCGAATCGCGAAGAATGTGATAGAGCCTTATTCCTTTGAAAACATGCCAGTTTCATTTAGCTTCAATAGCATAACTTAGGGTCGTAACACACTGCAAAGTTAATGAAGTGTTAGTTTACGGAACAAAGAATAAATATTTTGGATTAGCCACACCGCAAAGACCTGACATTAATGCAATCGAGAAAATGTATGGGAAGAAGTTAAGCGAAAGTTAAAAAAAAATTCAGGATTTCGGACGAACTGCCAATCTACCGAAACGTAGCAAAGACTACCGCAATAATATATCACGAAATTTACCGGCCCCTAAAATTCACGGGCCTATGCACCTGCCTACCGTGCCTATACGGTAATTTGTCCCCGTTTGGTGGTTACTCAAAGATTGCGTTGGAAGTTAAATTAAGTTTAGTTCAATTAGGCATGTAGTTTTCGAACCGAGTTGGTAAATTGATTGAGATCAGCGTTGAGTTTGACGGTGAAGTTGGGAATCGAGTTGAAGGTTGTGTTGGGTTAAGGTATGAGTTGGTATTGAGCAACGGATTAGGGGTTTATTTATAGGGATTGATTTGAGTGTTGGGTTGGAAGTAAGATTGAGTTGACTTGAGGTGATTTCATGTATTCATATAATTTTGCGGACCGTTGTTCTGATCACCTTGCGAGGTTTCAGCCCTTTATATTTTTTTCTTTTTCAGATGATGGTAGTAAACCGTTTTTCTCCCAGTTTTTTATGTATTTATAATACTTCAGCAACATTCATCATTGTACTATTTGCTTAGTTAGCACTTTTGATTAAATTTGTGTTACAACAGTCTTTTTTACTGATCTGATGTGGTACTGAAGCACCCAAAGAAATTTTAGGTCTTAGTTAAAGCCAGTTTAAGAAGGCTTTATTATGAGGATCGCGACAGGTACTGTTTTTGACTAAATGCTAAACAATCTTTTTGGCATGTAAATAGAAACATAACATTAAAATGATTAACAACTATTTTAGTTAATTCTTGGATTATCTCAGCATAACAAAATTATATTGCTTCAAAAATTTCGCTCTATTTATTATCAAATTTCCCCAATTATTTAATTCAAAATAAATATTTAATTATCTGAGATCTAATTTTTGATTTTTAAAATTACATATTTTATGTCTTGTCAGATTTGAAAGAATTTTAGCCAAATTAAAAATTTCATCTTACGGCTACCTTAATTCTAGATTTTAGGTGTTACTCATTTTTCGTACGAACGAGAAATAAATTTGTTTCACGCCGAGAAGCAGCATTTAGCATTTATTTTGGGGCCACTATTTTAAATTATTAATATTTAAAAATTTCCAATGCTACCATAACGATCAGGATTTAGAATTAAATATAAGGAAAACTGGAGCCTAACCAAGCGCAAATTTTAGTGATAAAATAAAATTACGTTGGAAAAATATTTTTTTATTAAAAAACTGTATGCAGCCAAAACTGCTATAAGTTCTATTTTTCATCCATACAAAACAAAAAATATCAATAAGGCAAAACATATTTTCGTGATACGTATAGAGATACTCATAAGGAAAAATATATCTCTGTTGTTTCGTAATTAATGTATTAATGTAAACACATCAATAAATTTTATAAACAAATTACAGAAGACTGTCAAAGTATCATATATTTTGTAAACAAAAAACATTATAAGTAATAGACATACGTTTGCTACAAAAACAATTTTTTTTTTTGATGTGGACGTACGTTTTTCTAGCATACTACAAGCAAATAATAATTTTTTTATTTATCACTAAAATTTGCGCTTGGTTAGGCTCCAGAAACACTAACCATCGCAAACTCATAAAAATATAAAAAGAAATTTTTAAATTTAAAATTCAAAAATCTTGCAAAATGTTTTCTCGTTGATCAACATTTTAATCGGTTGAATACCATGCTACACTAACAACTAAGCCACAATTAATTTATTCAACATACCTGAACTTCATTACAAATTAAATTCACATTTTCCTCAGTAATATCCAAATCATTTGACTCGTAATCCACTTCGATCGGGTACACTTTCTCAAACATTGAGCCGTTATTTTCGGCACGAATTCTGTCGAAAATCTTAAAACAAAATAATTCAGAAACAAAATATTAAAAAATAAAAATAAAAAAAAATTAAAAATCACTCACAGTCTCTTCAAAATAAGATTTTAACCGATCATGCACATTTGTATTATTTTTAACACGAACAAATAAATAAATTTTCCGCACACTGAAACATCGGAGTAGTTTCTCCACGAGGACTTTGCCCAAAAATCCGGTACCACCCGTAATTAATATCGTTGAATCCCGATAAAATTCCTCAATAACTGCTACACCGTTTGAACCACTCAATCCGTTATTACAATTCTTAATCATTTTGATAATTATAAAACTTAAATTACAACAGCAACTATTTAGTTTTGATTAGTATTCCGGTCGAGTGAAACTTAACATTTTAACTGAAAAATGAAAATATTTTTTTATTTTTTTTTGTTATTTTTCCAATTTCTTTAATGAAAACATAACATAACATAATAATGATGGGAATTTTGAAATCTGTTTTGGGGTGGTGGAATATTTAAGGGATTTAAAAGTTAAAAAATAACCGAAAAGACAATAAATCCATGTACAATTAAAATTAAAAATTTATAAAGTTTTATACATATATTTAAGACTACAAAAATTGAATATTGTATATGAAGAGGGCTTGGTGCGGAAAATTTATATAAAAATATCAATAATACAACCCAATGAAATATACATATTTCATTGGGTTGTATTATTAATGCAGCTGTTGCGGTTTTTATGGATATACACCAACGCTATGTATGTATGTTAATGAGAATAAAGTGGAAAATTTGCAAAATAAGTTTATTTATACATTATTCCTCTAGATTTTCTAGATTGGTGAAAACGTTAATCAAAATAAATTTATGGTCGGTATAGAATAAAAATGGCCGCCAATGTGTTAATCTTGTACTCATTCTTACAAAAGAAATCAAAATTATTTGTAATTACTAAACTTACAGCAATAAATTCAGTTATATGTACAATACTCAAATTCCAATGTGTCACGTTTTAAAATTCTATACTAACTGATCTAATTATTTTGCATCCCACAAAAAACAAATGAAACATAAAATTTTCATTAAATTAGTGTATTGCTCAATTATAACTTAAGCAATCTATATTAAGCGGAATTACTGTATTTACAATGATCTACATAGTGTATGTGTTAATTTAGATTAAGATTTTTATTTTTTTTTTTTAAATGCATTCTTTTTAATTGAACTTAATGTAAAATAGGCAAAACATATAAAAAAGGGTTAATTGAAGTAGTTATGTATAAATGAACTTACAACTACTATTTAAACTTAGTCCACTTTAAAAATTGGAAAAACATAATTATTTTAAAAGTATTTAAAAATTAAGACCTAACCTTGCTAACTTGAAACGACGGAAATTTTGTATTCTCCCAGCAAACATTCATGAGTACGTTCCCAAAATAGTGCGATTTTCGCACGGCATTATCATTTCTAAAAATGAATTGAGTTTTGATACTGTTGTATGGTATAACAAAGTAGTATGTACACATTTGCAATTGACTAACGGAGAAGAATAAGGATGCCATTTTCTACATGCCAGTTTCTGATAATTATAGATTTATTGAAATTTAGAAACATGGAGATTCAGAGCCAAAGCTTATTTACATTCATTAAGAAAGGCAAGTTTAATAAAAAATGTACACGGTTTTTGTGATATGCGATGCTATTAGCATCATTTGATTTTATTTCTATAACCCCTTAGTCTGGAACTATTCTGTGCTGGTGTCGTTTGCATGGAGTTGTCACATTTGAATATTTTGTTAGTAAAAAATTGTGTAAAAAAATGGCTGATTTGCATGAAGGTAGAAAAATAAATATTTAATTATTTATTAATTAATAAGCTTTATTAAGATTATGATTCAATGACAGTCCGAGTGATTTTAATAATATTGTGGTGTTTGGTGTTCGAGATCATTTATAAATATACACTTGCATAATACCTTTAGACCTGAAATAAATTGCTTCTACTATAAAAGCATTCGAGTCAGTGGCGGATTACTGCACAGGCGATAGGGATGATCACTTCAGGCCCTACCGTGTTAAGGGCCCCCAAACTCGTTAAATTACGAATCTAACTTCTTTTTAAATAAATTGCCTCTATTTTGATGTTATAATTAAAGAAATTATAATTTTAATGTTGCTCATTTGCAACATATGCGGGATGTTTCAACACACA
Source organism: Tipula helvola (assembly GCA_963556165.1). NCBI lineage: Eukaryota > Metazoa > Arthropoda > Insecta > Diptera > Tipulidae > Tipula > Tipula helvola. Next base: position 128,504,339 of record OY744483.1, read on the forward strand.
AATTATAGGGCTTGAAGATTTTTTTTTTTCATTTTCAAAATACCTCTGTAATTAAAATTGGTTGTCCAATTTTATTGATTAAGATATTTGTGGAAATAGCCTCATAGAAATTTTAGAATAATTTTAATTTATATTACATTTGTAACAAAATTATTTAACTTATTCTGCATAAATACAAAAAATTAAGAAGGTGAGTAGAACTTAACACAAATTGTAAAAAAAATTAGCATAAAGTGCTATCTACGTCAGGTAAATATATATTTCAATCCTGGCAGCTATTCTGGCTTTTTAGGCAGTAATTAACCTTTTAGTATAGTTTAAGGATCATTACTATAGCAGACAATTACGTTTGAGCAGAATCGAAATTAGATATATGCAATTTCAAATATTTGCGGCCAAAGCATATATCTCTGTTAGATGGTTTACCGGCTCTAATCGGCCACTAGCTCTCACTTTTACTATACATCCTAAAAATAGTCGCAAAATAGTTTTCAGGGTTTTTCAAATACTGAAAAATTTTCTCTCACCCTAAGGAAAATAGTGTACGCCAGTAAGTAATTAATAAATGGCATGGTCTAACGGAATAGTTTTTTTGCTTACAGAAAATGGCGGTTAACTTTTATAAAAATTACCGATAAATCAGTAAATTCGTAAATTAGATAAACTAGTAACTTAGTTGTTACTAGGTATAAATAAATAGATTCAATTGTAATGAACATCGGCAAATTAATATCTTCATATCACAAATACATATTCAAATATGTTTATATTGTATTTTATAATAAAAATTAAAAAATCGCCATAATTTCGCTAAATTTTTCTCGTTGAATTCTAAAAACTTTTAATTTCCTTCGTCTTTCTAAATACTTTAAATATCAAAAGAAATTAAAAAAAAAATAAAGAGAACAGTTTAATGAATTTGAAGAATTTACAGCATTTAAACTATCTTTAAATTTTTGTAATTTACAGAAGTTTTAATAATCTTTTAGTTTTCTAAATTATTCGCTGTAAATTCTTTAAATTTTCACAATTCTTAAAAATATTTAATATCGCCCTTAATTCAATTGACTCCAATTTTTATACTATTTAAATTTTTTTAAATTTTTTAAATTTTTAACTTCATTAAATCCTTTAAATTCTTTTATTTTTGAAATCCTCTGAATTTGAAAACTCTTTGAAAACTAAAAATATTTTAAACATTTTAAATTATTCAAATTTTTATGATTTTTTAGATTTTTTCCATTTTTGTAAATAGGTACTTTGAATTTTTAAAATCATCTAAATTTATTTTTTCACCTCTATATTTGTTAAATTCTTTAAATTTTTAAACTCCTCTCTGAATTTTCTAAATTCTTTAAATACTTATCTTAAAATTCTTTGCAATTTATAAGCTATTAAATTGTTTAAATTTTCCAAATTTTAAACAATCTTTAATTTCTGAAAATTTGTTATTTCTTAATTTGTTTAATTAATTAAATTCGTTAAGTTCTGTAAATTTTATGGATTCTAAATCAATTATTTTTCTCATTAAATTGTTTCATTTATTTAAATTCTTTAATTTTTATAAATTTTTTAATTTGTATCTGATAATTTTTTGAATTCTTAAAATTATTCAAATTCTTATTTTTGGAATATTCTTAAGATTATTTAAATACTTAGGTACTTAAAATTTCCTCAAATTTATTAATACATTAAATATTTAATGCCCGGTTTCACAAAAATATATAATAGCTATCTAATCTCTATTTAAACAATATTTTCTCTCTTCTTTTATAAAATTATGTTTTGTTTCATAATTCAAATTCTATATGCAGGTTGATTCTATTATTTTTTATTTAGAAATATTTAGCCTTCAGCTAAATATTTAGCTCGACGAAATTGGACAGTTAAATATTTAGCTCTCAAGTTCAAATATTCATGCAAAATATGAAATAAAATTAGCATGCTTTGAATTTGTATTATGAAATAAATCGCAATTCAATAAAAGAAGAAAGGAATAAAACATTTTTTAACTAGACTACACATGCCTACCTTATATCAAAATAAGACTTAAACGCGCCTTGATGAATGGTAATTGTGGGTGCGCATTATTTAGTTGCAGCTTTATAACGCATAAGGTAGTAATTGTATAAAATATTTTTTGTTTTATGCATATCAGAATAAGATGTAAGGTAAAATCGCATTCGCCTCGATGCAAAGCTTGTTTCGAAATTCGACGCAAGATTTTCAACTGAGTATGAATAGAATTTTCAAAAATATTTATTCCTTTTTTCTAAGTTTCAAAACAAGAAAACAAGATGATGCCGTAGCTGATGAGAGTTTTTGTTGGTCAGAGATTTGCTACCAAACCTTTTTAAAAATAAAACAAAATCCTACTACATAAATGGAAGTACTCAAACCGGTGGACGATAGTGAACGACAAATTTGTGTTATAATATGTATTAATGAACAACAAATGATATGTTTATGATAATATATTATAGCAAAAATACATGAATATATATCTTTAAACATTTTTGGTATTAATAAAACCGAAAGAAATCGATTTAGTCAAAATACTGCCTATAAATTAAGGAATTCAATTACGAAATTCGGAATTCCGGTATTCCAGAATACCAGCCCATATTTTAGTTTCAATTATTCCGTAACTGAAAACACTAATTATGGAATTAATGAATTTCTACTTTTCACATTAATTTAAGTAATTTCAACATAATATAGTCTTCCTTGTACTAAAAAAAAACTATATACAGGGAAACTTTTCTAAAGTCACTATTCAAGCGACCCAGAAATGCTGGTCAAAATATAGAGGTAGATATTTTTGGAATTTTTAGAGTATTCCTTTTGTACACTTAATAACTATACACACATTACGTTTTACGTATATGTGATTCTGGTTTCGGACTCCAACAAACAAATTCAGAAACTTCTCATCGTCCAATGCCAGTTTTTAATTAATTGAGACTGAGAGCAATTCCAACTCGGGCGGCGATGATATAATTGATGAATTCAACAATCGTGCCGCTTGGTCCAGAATGCTTATTGCGGAAACTTTGTTTCAATAAAAAATTTATGATTTGATCGGTTCTTCAAAAACGGAAAGAATAGACATATTGCTGGTGATGATGCAAAATTGCCAAAATTCTTTAAAATCGTTTTATTGATTTACTCGGGGTCTACACTATGCAAAATTGCTGAGATTTTCTCTCATGAAATTTTATGTATGTGTGTGTTTTTTTCAATGTATTGATTAATATTTATTAAAAAATTATCATAACTGGGCATTTTACTCTCATGATAATTTCATGATAATTTTTTGTTTTTACCAGTTCAACATCTATGTTTAATCCTTTTGCAATTTTTTGGAATGCATCATTTTTTAAATCAGTTCTTTTAAATTGTTTACTGGTTATTTTCCATAAACATTCGTTAATTCTCAACATATGAATTCATTTTATAGTATTTTCAGTATTAATAAATGCCATTGCGAAATATTTTTTTTTATGCAGCTATAAACATACATCTCAACAATCCGAAAAAAATGAAAAACATAACCTTAAAAGTGCATTTTAATTTGACATTTCGTACAAATTTCATGATAATTTTTTCGTGAAATAGCCTCCTGATAATTTGCTGATAATGTCAAAATTTGTATAATATACTTACACATACATTGATAAATTTAATATCATGAGAGAAAATCTCAGCAATTTTGCATAGTGTAGACTCCGTGATAACGCTAAGAAAACTAGCGATTGCTAGTCTTTTTTAATAAATTTGTGACAGCAAAACTTTCAAAATTGAAAAACTATTTAATTTTGTATTGGTATTATGACACTCGCTTTTTTTGCAACTATTACACGGAGCTTCAGTTGTCTGCCTCCTCCTCGATTACATAAATATACTATAAATGAAATACATTCTGTTATGTAGAACTGCGCAAGAAATAACAACCATTGAAGCCTTTGCGGTAACAACACGCCAATATCCGGTAAGCTTCTTCATGGAGTTACAAACTTATCCCTGCCCCAAGAAAAAAAACAAGACCTATAAACTGCACTCATTTTTCTTCTATATTTAGATTTGGGTACCCTTTTCTATTAATAAAATTGTCAATATTTTTACGTGAGAATGATCCAAAGCTACAAAACTATTAAACGAAATGACTGACAAACGATACGTCTATATATTCCCATATCGCTAGGAAGACCACCTTTTTTTGACTCTTCCAGTGGATTTAATTTCATTTGAAGGAAAAGCTATAAAACACTATATTTACAACACCACAATTAGCGTGATAAATAATTTGTTCTTACTATCACCAGGATCCATCGGGAACTAAAAACAAAAATAGAACCTAAGATCCTTAAGTCGCGAAGCAAAGATAACTGACATACTTGAAACCATTTATAGAATCCATTTATTTTAGTGCGTTCTAGAATTAAAAATTAATTTAGCGGTATATATATTTATATGTATAAGATTTATAGAATTTACAGAATTGAAACAATTTAAGATACTTATTGGATTTTTAAACTTTATAGAATTTGTAGAATTTATTGAATTTATAGCGTTTAAAAAATTTTTAAATTTAAAGAATTTACACACATAATTATCACAAATTGCATAAACTTTATTAATTCGATTAATTTTTTGAATTCTAAAATTGTGTTAGACCTTTAATTTTAAAAATTTTGTATAAATCTCTAAATTAGCACGGAAAGCATAATCTCTTTACCCGGATGATGGAAGACGTCTTAGCATATAAATTAGAAACTGCTTTTGAACACTTTCAGTTCTATCCAAATTCGCTTGATAGAATGGCATCCAAATAACCGACGCATAATCCAAAACAGAACTAACAGGTCATGAAATTTACCAACGTGACTTTTTATCAGTTCCAACATAGAATAGCTTTGTTTATAAAATCAATATGCTTGTGGAAATTTAAGATACTAGTGAAAACAACACTAAGATTTCAACTCAGTTTAATTGTTCTTCCGACAAAATGTATCGAGTAGGGCTTCCGTCTCCCTTGGGAATTCCCGGGAATTTAAGAAACTCATAGTATTCCCGTTTGCTGAGAATGTTGTGAATATTTACCGGGAACGCAAAATGCAATTTCAAGACTGCACCATGACAATTTTAACTTCATGGAATTAATCAGAAAGCCGCCGATGAAGGGTGCAACGCTATAAAATATAAAGACACGTTATTGAGTTAGCTAGAATGTAAAAAACTGAATATTATGTTGGATATCCATATCCGCTGGAGTACTTTAGAGAATATTGTGTAATGCCATCGAGCTACAAAATGTTCTTAAACCGCTGAAAATAACTTCAAGTACCCAAAGCTATAGCAGTTCGGTATTATTGCTAACAAATTTAAAAGAACAGGCAACTATTTATTACCATAGACGATAAAACTTCTAAAATAAAAATTAGTCATTAAAAGAAATAATATTGTTGCTTCGTTAATAAAATTTGTCAAAGATCTAAAGTTGGGAACAAAGGAAATTATGGATGATGCATTTGAATTGACCTCAACATCTAAAATGGCCTGTTTATGGTAGAAAAATTGGAAGCAAATAAAGAAATAGAATTCAGTCAAACGAAGAGCTAAACGTACATAGTCTAGAAACCACGAGTTTTTAGTTTCAAAAATAGAGCTACTGATTTAACACCCCATTAAAAATCGGTTTTCAAGGTTTTCGAGAATAATAAAAGTTGTAAAAATATTAATTTTGAGCAAAACTAATTAAACTACAGACGGTATTACTTCGGTCTAAAAAGACCAAAGTATTGAAATCCTGTCAAAAATGACGAAAAATTTGGTTGGTCCAAAACCACTTTTCTCGACGTTTTGAAAGTCCCTGAGTCTGAAAATGCAAAAAAAAAAAAAATGTCCGTCCGTCTGTCTGTGTGTCTGTGTGTCTGTGTGTCTGGACCCATGGTATCTCGAGAACGGCTTGTCCGATTTGGATTTTTTTTACGCCAATCTGTTTCTATGGTCAAGGCGGAGATTTGAAAAGCTTTTGGAGACTGTACGTCAAAGTGGTGGGGTACCTGCCATACGAATTGACCCAAAATACCTGCTTTTATAAATATTTACGATTTTTTTATACATGCTTATTTGATTATTGAATTGGGCATTGAATTGGGAATTGATTTGAAAGTTAAATTAGGGGTCAATATGCGCGTTGAGTTGAAGTTGAGTTGGAGTTGAGTTGGGGTTGGATTTGGATGTAGTGAATAGTTAACAAACTATTTATATGATGGAACTTGCCTATTTATCAACCGATTATTATGAAATTCGACATTTGTATTTGAAATGGGATTCTAAAATATTTTTTGGATGAAGTTCTGGAATTTTAAAACGATTTCTGGATGAAGTTCTGGAATATGGCCAAGTATGATGGAACTTGTCTATTTCTCAACCGATTATTATGAAATTTAATTTGTATGTTAGAAATGGGATTCTAAAATGAGTTTTGGATGAAGTTCTGGAATATGGCCAAGTAGGATGGAACTTGGCCATTTATCAACCGATTATGATGAAATTCGACATGTGTAATGGAAATGGTATTCTAAAATTAGTTTTGTATCAGGTTCTGGAATATGGCTAAATATGATGGAACTTGCCCATTTCTCAACCGATTATGATAAAATTTGACATGTGTATTCAAATTGGGAATCTGAAATGAGTTTTGGACGAAGTTCAGGAATATGGCCAAGTATGATGGAACTTTGCTATTTCTTAACCGATTATGATGAAATTTGATATGTGTGTTGGAAATGGGATTATAAAATGATTTTTGGATAAAGCTTTGGAATATGGCTTTGTAGGATGGAACTTAGTTATTACTTACCCGTTTGTTATGAAATTTGACATGCAATTTGTAAATGGGATTCTAAAATGAATTTTTGGATAAGTTCCTGGAATATAGTCAGTTAAACGGTTAGAAGTATCAGTATAGTTTGTTATACTATTTTCGGTGTAAAGTTCTAGAATACGATTTTTCGTTTTAAATTGGATGCCTGTACCCATGTTATTGAAGCTTTTGACCTGTTTGTCTGTTGTTGTATAAGTAAATATAATTTGGTTAAAATAGAAATCAATAATGTCAAAACTGTCACACCAACTTTATGACATTATTGAAGATACCAAAGACCGAAGTTCTGATCACCTCGTGAGGTTTCAGCCCTTTATATTCTTCAGTTTTGTTTTTCGCTCCGGACTAAATTGCATTGCATTAGCTACCTATTTCAATTGATCTCGTTCTCGAAGAGAACAACAACGGCATATCTTCAACTTGTTGAATTCATTTCGATCGGTATTTACTGGGATGGTACAATGCAGGTTTAGCATTAACAGGCTGCCGTCTAAGTGAAGGGAAGAACACCGAACTTCTTTAGCGATGAAGAAATTGAATACGAGCTGAATAATTGGGTGGGATCAAACTGCTGACGCCGTTACACTTAAAAATACAACAATAGTGAAATTGAATGCGAATTTGTAGTTGTGACATACAGAATAACTGTCCAGAGACTTTAGTTCCTCGTCATCACAAGAGTTGTCCAACTCTGGTGCGTTGGTAAACGTTCTTTGTAGCCTCATGATCATTCTATTGATACAAAATCCTTTCTTTCTTTGCTAGGCTGGCATTACATTCCCTGCACTTCTTACCCATAACATGAATTGTTGAAGCAGCTTCGGTGTCTGAACGACGCCGCCCATGACTCGCATGACCATGGCTACTCTCAGTGAGGAAACTTCAGTGCCATGTCTCGCGTGACCATCACAGGGGAACGGGAACACATGAGATCGGCCAGACTCAACCATGGTTGAGTGCCTATTCGTCTGCACTAAGCCACTAGTTTGGCCATGCCCAAGTCCTTTGCTTGGTCCGTACAACCTGGCGGAAGTTAGTTCTCAATGGAAGGTGGAAACCAAATTGAGTCGGTTGGAGGTTGCTCAACCTGGAAATTCACAGGTCCTTAAATGAATAGGCTTTACCGCACTTGCCTCCCTAAGCCATTTATTTTATTGTTGTCCTTCGTTAACTTACATTTTACAGGCCGATCTTGATAGTCTCTTTTGTTAAGCTGTTTTTCGTGGTAATAGGCTCGATTCTGAAACGTTAAAATTTATGTTATTAAACGTTTTGCAAAAATATTTTTCTACAAGCGATTTGGACGAGGAGGAGGAAGAGATATTGGTTCACTTCCTTTGCTCATATCTAGCATTGGCGCTCAGAAAGCACAAACACTTGGATACGTTCAAGATGAACAATCGTTCATCTCAAGATGATTTCAGCAAGGGTAAAACAAATCCTGTGATATCACAGGGACCGTTATCGGTCTAACTGTCCCTAAGCAGTCACTCCGACTTGACGTAATACACCTCCAAACTCCAACAATTGTTCCATAGCTGCTCAAAAATTAGCTTACAAAGTTTTATCTGTATTGACAAAATCACAAATACTTAAAAATAATAATTTTACATACCTACATACCTTTATTCCCTTAAAGTTTACACTTAGAACTGTTTTATTCACAATGTATTGTAGAACTGTCGAAATTTTTACAAAACTGCAAATATTTTTGAGGTATCATCATTCTACGGAACAAAATTGTCAAATTCGATGTCGGGGTTTTACTTTTTTAGTGGACACGTATTTACGAAAAATTTACATATTCTGCGTTTAGTAAAAACTGATAAATTTCAAATTCGGCCTTACTAGAATGGAAACTTAGGTTGTAGCTTGGCTATTTCTTAACGTATTATGATGAAATTTTCTGCAATCAATGATGTTCCTTGTTCCTGTGTGCTCTGTACAGTTTCCAATTCCTCCATAAGATTCCAGGGAATAGGGAACTGTAAAATACTACCACAGATAATATGCGATCAATGAATTAATTACAAAATTGTATAAAATTTGCAACGCTATTCCAGACACACCAATAAATCACTTTCGTCTACAGATGAAATTAAATTCGGTTTTTAGATAAACTGAGCATACCGCAAAATATAAAGTTATAAATATTGAGATACATATACTTATGTATGTATACAATGTACATATAGACAGTAGATACAGAGATCTAGAAATTCACAAGCGATTTGGGATTTGTTTTCAATTTATGTAAACATGTTTATACATCCACCGTATAGTGTCTATGTGCATCTTATATTTAAAATAATGTGTCTGTGCATTTTAAAATGCAACCAGTTCGGTTAGAATTTTAGATAGATGAACAGTATGACGACAGACGACTGGTAAAATGATGATACCATTTGATTTTGCAATTTCAAAAATTAATCTTAGAATTTTATATTTACTTCTGCAGCATATACACATATAATAAAAATACTTTTTTATGTAGCATTATTATGTTGTAGTTTTTAACAGTCTATTTACAGTAGCAGAATAAATTTTTAGACATAAAAAATCGAAGTGATATAAAATACTATGAATAATTTATAGCACGTTTTATAGCTTCGAATGGTTCTTTGTTGTTGCATGCCTTGTTTTATATTTTAATCAAAGCTAGGAAAATCGATAGTATGTACATGATTTTTTTATGACATGGCTCATTGTTTAATAAATTGTCCAAGTTTATTTTTAGTTTTATGTAACACTTTTATATGTATAGTACATATAAAAGAATATTAATTTTATAAGGTAACTACATTTTGACACTATTTTTGAAATGCTTCGTTTATGTAAATTAATCAAAATTTATATATTGTGAAATACGAGGAGCTTAGTGATCAAACCTCAGGGCAATTAGAATTCAAGCAAGAGATCGGTTAGAATAGGAAGTTTATTCAAAAGTACTAAATAATTTCCAAAAGAAACGAAAGATTGCAGGGTTGTAGAACAATTTGATACGAATATTTTAGGAAATATTCCCACTTCTAAATGTTGAGCGAACCCTACAATCAGGGTTGGGAAATTTGCGAAATAGCTCAATTGACAAACAAGATATTTTTAATTTTGTTTCTTTAAGTTAGTCAGTTGTGTGGCAACATTTAAAAGTTAATGGAATTAATTTAAAACAAAGCACAATTTAAGCTATCATATTTTACAAATTTGTACTGTATACAATTTGGGTGAAATTTCAATATTATTGAAACTTCAACCTTAAAAAAAATTCAAAAAATTACAAAAATAAAATGTTAATGTAAATATTTTATTTTCTAAAAATCAATTCATTAAATAAATATTTTGTTTGCATAATATCATTTCAGTTTTATGTTGCTATTATTTATAGTTGAATAAGTATTAATACAAGTTTTATTAACCCGGAAAATAAAATTGTAACTACCTATTGTTATCAATATCGTTGAGCTGATCTTTTTCATCTGTGGTGTTGCCTTGTGATATGATATATCCCGGCAGGTTCCGCACATAGTCGAACATCCATAGACTACTCGCATTCGCACTATGTTGTACACAGCATGTGAAAACGTGAAGCTGGTGTGTTGGCATTAAAACCAACTTTTTTGACCCCAATATGTTGGAATTAAACCATTTCTCAGCTATATTCGAAATAAATGCTGATCTGTAGCAGCTTTTGTTGGTGAAAGGTAAGCTAAATCGAATTTTGAATATATGTAACTGTATGTTAATTCAATCCTGTTGTAAGAACGGTACCTTGCTTCTTTGCAACAAAACGCGCCCTCCCCGCTGCAATTTCTTTTTTCGTTGTGCACTTTGAAAAAATACTTGCACATTAATCCTGAGTTCTTTTTTGGTCTGCAAATGTTTAAATGCCTTTACTTTCCCTTTATTATTTGTTAATAAATACTACTAGACTAACTTATGTTGGGTATTTCTGAACAACCTCTGAATTTGTGTCTATGATTCCATATTAATTATTTATATTAATTATAGACTGGAAAAGGTCTAGCACACCCGTCCTATAATCGCCGGTGTAAATAATATCTACATCTATCATATTAAATTAGAATTGATTAGGAATATCCTATATTAAACGCAGATTTGAAAGGTGCAAGAGATTTTGTAAAAATTTAAAAATCCAACACCTCAAACGTCTCATATTATCTCGAAATATTTAAAAACGGCTCAAAAATTATTTAAATTGCTGAAATAAATCATATATTTAACATCTCAGTACAACCCCTGTTACTTTATGTTCCTGAATTTATTCTGAAAATCTAGAGTTGATTCAACTATGATATGTTGTAGATCTACAGGCCAACACATATCAAAAAAGATATCTGGGAGCATCATATTCCTGAATTATGGAGGCCCAGGCCTCGCCTTCTTCCTCGGCATAAAAAGTTTGTCAGGTTTAAGGATGTTAGTCACAGGAATTACTAGGGCAATAATTGCAGCAGAGTTAATTTCTTACTATATAGTTAATTTATTAAAAATAGTTAAATAAAACGATTTTCACACTATAGGTTTGGATTTTGTTAGCTGTTAGTGTATGTTAGTAGTGAATAGGTATAGGAATATATAGGTTTCATCTTATGTATACTTAATACTTGATATCCAGTGGTTATTTCTTCTCGATCTGCATATAAAGATGTGTTTATCTGTCCTATTTCCAGCAATCACCATTTAAACCAGTTGTTGTATTTGTCTTTAAAGACTGGTAGTTCAAGTCAGTAAAGAATTTACAGTACAGTCGTATTTAATTGTCCTTATCATTGGTTGAGTGTGTGTTCAGATTTATCTATCATGAAGTTTATATATTTCTATTTTTGAATCTAAAACAACATGCAACACATCAATATATTACGCCCAGAAAAAGAAGTAGAGATATCACCAGAAAATTATCCGACCTTCGTTTCTAAATATTCCGCTTAGCTCAAAATTGTCAATAAATATCAATATTTATAATAAAAGAAAACAAAAAACAAAGCAACCAACTGAAATCAACTTGAACTCAAGTTTTAAACAATACATTCAGATAAAAATGTAATAAACCCTGTTTCAGATGCCTAAGTAACAAATAGTTAGTTTTCATTGAAAGAAATAGTTAGCAAAAGACAACACAATTCTAAACTAATTTTTATTTCAATTTAATTTTAATTTAATTTTAATTTAATTTTAATTTAATTTTAATTTAATTTTAATTTAATTTTAATTTAATTTTAATTTAATTTTAATTTAATTTTAATTTAATTTTAATTTAATTTTAATTTAATTTTAATTTAATTTTAATTTAATTTTAATTTAATTTTAATTTAATTTTAATTTAATTTTAATTTAATTTTAATTTAATTTTAATTTAATTTTAATTTAATTTTAATTTAATTTTAATTTAATTTTAATTTAATTTTAATTTAATTTTAATTTAATTTTAATTTAATTTTAATTTAATTTTAATTTAATTTTAATTTAATTTTAATTTAATTTTAATTTAATTTTAATTTAATTTTAATTTAATTTTAATTTAATTTTAATTTAATTTTAATTTAATTTTAATTTAATTTTAATTTAATTTTAATTTAATTTTAATTTAATTTTAATTTAATTTTAATTTAATTTTAATTTAATTTTAATTTAATTTTAATTTAATTTTAATTTAATTTTAATTTAATTTTAATTTAATTTTAATTTAATTTTAATTTAATTTTAATTTAATTTTAATTTAATTTTAATTTAATTTTAATTTAATTTTAATTTAATTTTAATTTAATTTTAATTTAATTTTAATTTAATTTTAATTTAATTTTAATTTAATTTTAATTTAATTTTAATTTAATTTTAATTTAATTTTAATTTAATTTTAATTTAATTTTAATTTAATTTTAATTTAATTTTAATTTAATTTTAATTTAATTTTAATTTAATTTTAATTTAATTTTAATTTAATTTTAATTTAATTTTAATTTAATTTTAATTTAATTTTAATTTAATTTTAATTTAATTTTAATTTAATTTTAATTTAATTTTAATTTAATTTTAATTTAATTTTAATTTAATTTTAATTTAATTTTAGATATAAATAATACGATGAACAACAGTTGGTACTTGGGGCATTATCAACGGGAGAAGGTGGGTAGACGATGAGGCAATATAGCCCATTATGATCACAAGCCTTTGTTTTATCCGTATCATCATAAATCATGTTGTAATGCGTACAATTGCATGTCTTCAGTTGAATACGCTTAAAGCATTCACTGACGCATACACTGTAGCTATACGCTTTACACATAGAATCGAACGGTTCATCAGGAAATATGTCATTTTCGAATGTTTGGCTTTATATCGCGAAATCCTGGATCGTTAACGGTATTCTGAAGGTTAAGCCTAATATGTGATTCATATCCGGCTGGGAGTTGCGTAAATGTTAACGAACCCAATAGAACATGCGGAATATCCTCTTCGTTTAAAATATGCAACGATGTTGGCTGATTTGTATCAATTTGTAATAAACCATTCCCAAATTCACCACCTATCTCCATGTTCAACCAGTTCTTTGAAAACCTATTTTAATAGAATAAAGGAATGAAAATGTTATAAAGCAGATTGAACCCTACTTGACTATCACTCGTTAAATTAACGTCACACGTTCAAATTAAATCAATAAAAATTTTAATGAAATATTTACTTTTTTGTTATTGGAATCGAATTTAGTAGAAAACATTTTCCATTTGAAGTATTTAACGGTCGTAGATACGGACAACAATCAAATTCAACATTCTTCCAAAAACATCGCTTTAATAATGCGGTACAATTTGCACGTACCTGAAATTAATTGTTTGTTTATTTTTTTGGTATATAAGATGATGGTGGAAAATTTTCTTTTTCAACTCGTTTTCACATTTTAATTTATTTCTGTATTACGATTGGTGCGGCTCAATTTGACATATACAGATAATTGATAAAATTAGGTTCAGAGTACGTATGTATATGTGCACATAGATAATTAAAATCAATCTTCAGCAACAACAACATACATATACGTGTGTAATATAGGAGAATGGAAAAATGTTCACCGAAAAAACAAAATGAAAATGAAATGTAGTATTTTATTACACACATGGTTCACACAAGTAAATATACTTGAATTTGATCGAAAAACCACTCGATAACAATCAAATTGTCCTACCCAAATATATAAACCACTTATGCCCAATCGATTTAATACAGAAATAAATAAAAACAATATTGTGTTATGTTGAGTTCCAGTATTTGCACCCTTAATCAAAATCACAAATTTATGTATTATTATGTCATCGATTGTCTATTGTTTTATGTTTAATATGTAGCTATTTGTTATAGTATACCCACCTTGTTAGCATAATATTGGTATCCATCTTTTGGACACTTGATACAATCATCACATTTGATATACGTGTCACAATAAGTTGACATCGAACCATAATTGTGGAAGATAACACGTAACATAAAATCCTCTACATCATAATTATATTTGGTGTGTTCGTCGACTTTCATGCTGGAAAATTATAAATAAAACAAAAATTACTGTGAAATTATCTAAATTTGGTTCCCTTCCATTTACACTGTAAAAATCAAATACACCTCAACCATAGATTATACCTTGCCACAGCAATTATTTGATATTCGCAGAATACCAGGAATTTTTCACATTACTACGTCTACATTAAAGACAAAGATAAAAGGTCCTTTTTTTTTTTTAAGAGATGTTTACTTAATTTTCATACCGAGTATGTTCTAGTGAAATTAGCACGGTGTGCCTAAGCAATAAAATGTTTCTATTTTTCTTTTTTCTAAATTGCGGCGTTTCGAAAGTCAAACGAATGTCATCGAACATTATTGCTATTTGAATATAATGTAGTTTTTTAATTTAATTAAACTCAACTGCTGTTAGCAACCGTGATGGAAAATATCTGATCTATAGTTTTATAGATCATGATGCAACCGAACTAATTTTCCATGAAGTAATAAAGTGGCCAGTAATTTTATTAGATTATATTACAATACTTAAATATGTTGTTTTGCCATTATGTTGTTTTGCCATTATGCGATCTAATATCACTTTAATACCTTTAATTTTTACTTAAATATATTCAGAATTTAAGAGTAAAGTTTGTTGCATTTAGTCTATTTTGATCCATTTAGTCTATCTCAAAACAATTCCTGATTATTGATGTTTGTGTCAGAAATCGAGATTTATGCGCTTTTATGTTCTAAGCTTAGATTTCCACGGTTAGAATGTTAGATAAGATTCATGTTTGTGCATAATTTTCTTTAGCCAGAATCGGCCAAACAACCTCACCAATTTATCAAAATGGTTGTTTTTCGAATAGGTTATATGGGCAATTTTTAGAAATCCTACGTTTTACTAAGATGAGCACTGAAACAAAGTATGTTATGCATAAACATGAGTCTTCGCCAAGGTGAGATTGAGGTTATTTTTCAATGTGTTATATTTTAAAAATTGTATATCAAGTTTCTTTATGGGTTTGCATATTGTACTTTGCTTACATAACAGAAATTAACAGATTTCTTGGTTCTATTCTATTTCTATTCTATTTCTATTCTATTTCTATTCTATTTCTATTCTATTTCTATTCTATTTCTATTCTATTTCTATTCTATTTCTATTCTATTTCTATTCTATTTCTATTCTATTTCTATTCTATTTCTATTCTATTTCTATTCTATTTCTATTCTATTTCTATTCTATTTCTATTCTATTTCTATTCTATTTCTTTTCTATTTCTATTCTATTTCTATTCTATTTCTATTCTATTTCTATTCTATTTCTATTCTATTTCTATTCTATTTCTATTCTATTTCTATTCTATTTCTATTCTATTTCTATTCTATTTCTATTCTATTTCTATTCTATTTCTATTCTATTTCTATTCTATTTCTATTCTATTTCTATTCTATTTCTATTCTATTTCTATTCTATTTCTATTCTATTTCTATTCTATTTCTATTCTATTTCTATTCTATTTCTATTCTATTTCTATTCTATTTCTATTCTATTTCTATTCTATTTCTATTCTATTTCTATTCTATTTCTATTCTATTTCTATTCTATTTCTATTCTATTTCTATTCTATTTCTATTCTATTTCTATTCTATTTCTATTCTATTTCTATTCTATTTCTATTCTATTTCTATTCTATTTCTATTCTATTTCTATTCTATTTCTATTCTATTTCTATTCTATTTCTATTCTATTTCTATTCTATTTCTATTCTATTTCTATTCTATTTCTATTCTATTTCTATTCTATTTCTATTCTATTTCTATTCTATTTCTATTCTATTTCTATTCTATTTCTATTCTATTTCTATTCTATTTCTATTCTATTTCTATTCTATTTCTATTCTATTTCTATTCTATTTCTATTCTATTTCTATTCTATTTCTATTCTATTTCTATTCTATTTCTATTCTAAAGATAATGTAGCTTACATGTAGAAGATATTGTAAAAAAGACTTTGGATAATTTGTATATTAATGAGGATGCTCCATACCGATTTTTCGATGAAATTTCTAACTAATCTAAATTATGTTACAATTCGCTATTAGCCACCAGAAAGCTAACGAAAAGTTTCGCGAAGACGCTTATCATTTTAGTTGTCACTTTTATTGATGCTTGGATTATATTGTTAATCATGAAAAATTGTAGTTTCTGTCAGAAGTTAAGTTAAATGCTAATGCTATGATGATGCAAAAAATTTTCGTTTTTCAATTGATATACTTACATACATTGTTTCTATTCAGACTTTCTGTTTTTATTTGTAAGTTTTTTTAGTATTGATTTAATTAATACTGTCGAATTGTCAGTGGATGATCTTAACATGAATGGGCATAACGACCAAAAAAATGCAAATAATCGATCCGTAGGGCTCTCTGTGATTGTCTTGAACCAAGAGTGTAACCTCACGATGATTAATCTATATTTCAACTTAAGGTTGATATGCATGTAGATAAATATGTGCAAACACTTTTGTCAAAAATAATCCATGATTGTGAGTTTGATCTTACCAATTCAAATCTTACTTATAGGGGTTTAGGATTAAATACAACAATTCTCACATTAAACCAACCCGTTTCCGAATTCTGCAAAACTATTTCCAACATAAATAAAACTTGCTTCGAAATAAAAAAAACATTTCCCAAATTCAATGAAAACTTTTCCGAAATTAACGAAACCAAAATAAATAAATTTACCTAAATCTACTAAGATCAAACTGGAGAAGTTAGTGTAGCTGCGGCTATTCCAACCCCACATTTCATCAGGCCTTTTCAATTAGATTGTATATCTTAGTGCGTCATACGATTAACTTTTCGCTTCATTAATCTTATCATCAATTCTTCTATTGAACAGACTGTAAACGAACTCATATAAAGTAAGCTGTCTTGGCATTTTTTTTTTGTGCGAATGACGTACTTTAAGGTTAATTTTCGTTCGAGGGATAATTTTGCTTTATACATAATGTTAAATGTATTATTTTTGAACTTGCTTTAAACTATATTCTGAATCAAAGTATTTTAAGGCACAAATTCAATCCTTTCAATTTCCCTTCAGCTCGTTAAGCACAACAAAAATGATCATTCTCTAAGTCGAAACTAATTAAGACAAAATAATACTGTTAATAGTCACCCACAAGAAAAAAAAAAAAAAATTTTCCGCTTTTATTTTGCTGGCGGTATTTTTCGCGCTATTGAAAAGATGGCGGAAAAAATCGTGTTTATTGATTCAAAACTTACATATCGTGTAAAAATTGTTTCGCAGCGGAAATCGTGGTGAATGCTTTTATCTAAGCACTATAAGCACTCTCTTCTGTCAGCTTTTGCAAATTAAACTAATTTTTTCCAATTTAGAGGCTCTTTAATTTTTTCCGACAAGTACATAAAGCTATATCTAGAAAATAAAGTAACCACTTGCCAATTTAAATTTCTCCGTATTGTAAAATAGTGTAATGTGAATGAATGAAATTTTGTATAAAGACATAATAAATTTACAACTAAACAAATTGTGTGCTCTTTAATCGTTTACAGCAGAAAAGGCTTCATTTAATCCGAAAATCCTCTAAATCGAACTAATTTAAATAACACCCAGTAAATTTAAATCGTAAGAGGAAATCATTTAGCCTTTATTTTTACTAATGGATCTCAGATACATTTTACACCGTATATTATGCATTTTTGCAAGCCCCACTCTTAGGTACACTCTTGTTAATGTGTATTAATATTGCTGCAACCGAGATCACACTTTGTTTCGCGCGCTGTATTACGAAATAAAAGTCGTCCATATAGTCAACACAGATATCGGGGAAACTTTTCGGCCTAATAGAAAGACCCGGCTTCCCGTTTTGTCGAACTAATCTATGATGTTAAAAATCTTAAGCTGAATATAAATTAATTTAATATTTTTTAGACAGTTTTAACAATGTAAATTAACCTACAGACACAAGTTAACATCGAAAATTAACCTGCACGCAAGCCATAACGAAATGTTTCCACACGATATTTCAAACTGTGTTATGGATTACTGACACTTAACTGTGGCTTTATATAATTGTTCATGTAATTACTTGTACATTATAATATTGATTAAGTACATTATCTTTTGTATATGTATGTCTTGTAAGTATCATACCTAAAAATTACCAAATTTTGGTCTGATTAAGTCTGTTGACAGTGAAATATAAATGTTGAAGTGTTGAGTTTTAATTTCTAATGTGCATCATCAAATATCTGTTTAATTTCTATACCAATTTCTTTACTACACAGTATGTCTGGTTATTTCCATCAAATAATAATAACATTGGGTTGACGTTTCAAAAGTCGCTATTTAGAATAATGAAAAGCCTAGGTATAGCTTGTCTTTTTGATGCTTAAGCCATATATGAATGACTGGAACGAAATCGTAGTTTTCGATGTTATAGCAAGAATCGATGGAAGGACAAAATCGTTTAATTTAATAAAATTACTTATAACCAAGGCTGGTCGTTTGAAATTGGTTGACTTACTACAGTTCAAGAAACCCTATATAAAAGTATTACAGCCTGGTATATAGTAAAACATCAATACAAAACTCAACATAAAAATTCAATGTGTGTGCATAAAACCAACAAAATCTCGAAATTTGGAACAAACATTTCTTTATATTTTATGCCTTTAAATTTAAGTACTCGATTTACATACAAACTTACATATACAGTATATTTTTGCTCTGTGGTTAAATTTACCAGTAAAATATTTATTTATGCATCCAATAAATATTTTTTTGTTCTAAACTTTGGAGATTTACATACTTAAACCAAAAAAAAGAAAATATGTTATGATATAAACCAACAAAGAATAAACAGGATGGATAAGGTATACGATATATACTTGGGTGCGGGTGTCAAATATTTGTCTTTATAACGTAAAGGTTTGTTTATTTATATCTTTGTTTGCCATTATCGTATAAAGCCTCTTTTGACTCATATTTGAACAAAATTTAAACACTTATTTACATACTTACGAGTACATTGTTTGAGAAATAAAATAGCAACGAGATTTTTTATATGAGTATGCAACCGCTTCGAGATAATATCCTTATGATTTTTAAAGTTGAAATAAGTTTAAGTATTAAAAAATGTCTAATGAATGGTGGTAATTAAAAAAAAGATCCTTTTTTCAGATGTTAGACATAAAATTACATAGCGTTAAGTACATCGGTATCTGTATGTTAATCAATAACCAGTTATGGACAATCTGGTCAGGACAATCAGTTTCATACCAGTATTTGTAATTTTGTTACACAGTTGAAAATATGATTATCACACCATGATAATGATATCACATCAATAAGCCATAAATTAAATCTACACATTTCCGATTAGTTTCCGCTTGTATGTATTTCGAGTAGTTTATAATTTATTATTCGGTTTCGACGAATGGCAAGAACTCCTTTTATTCTACTATATCCAAGAATATAACGTCAGAGAGGGTTTTTTCTAAGATTCCACAATAAATTCCAAAGTAATAAGCGAATCCCGTTGTGTCACACAAACTGAAAATTTTAAAGTCGCATTTCATAGATTTGGTTGGCAAATAGTGCTTCGGTCCAATTTTAAATGAAAACATTTATTCATCCATGCTTAATCTCTTCAATTATTTGCAGTATTCAAGAAGACAATGAAACTATTCGGGGCGAAAAAGACGAGGACAAGATCATTACACAAACAATCGGATGGAATGATCGAGCGTCACAACCGCACTTTGGATGATTAATTAGCCAAAGTCGTTCGCGAAAATCAACGCGCTTGGGACCAGTTACTTCCGCTATTTATGTTGGCTTATCGTTCATCAGTATACGAATCAACGGAGATGACTCCCGCTGAAATGTTACAGGGACGAAAACTACATCTACTCGGTTTTTTATTGGCCGGATCATCTCTCGAACACTCGTCAGCAGGCGACTACGCTGACGATCTTCGACTACGGATGGAGCGTATTCATGACTTCGCTCGCAAGCACCTTCAAATTTCAACCGACCGGATGGCGAAACAATTCGACTCTAAAGCGATCCCAGTACAGTTCAGTATCGGAAATCTGGTGTGGCTGTACAAAGCAGTCAAAATAATAGGGGTTTGCTCAAACTTGCAGTGCGACTAGGATGGACCATACGAGATTATCGGGTAACTAAACGACCTGATTTTACGCATAAAGAAGCTTACCGGGTGAGCAAAGGTAGTTCACATGGATCGATTAGGACCCTATCATGGTAAACTTGATAGGCAACTTACACAAATTGCGACGGGACGTTCGCAAGTAAGAAGGGAGCAGTTAACAAACGCATATTCGCCTGGATGACTGCTTAACAAAGAAATGACATACATACAACACAATTTAAATATAATTTTATCATTTATAAAGTAATTCGCTAGGTTAAACAGGTTATTTATGATGTAAATGAGAAAATAAAGTTAGCCTAATCAGCTTTTTTGATACAATGGAAATTGGAAGTATTTCAATTTATTTCTTCCCTCAAACAAATCCAAAATCTCAAATCCCCAAACAGAAATTCTCTTAAAGGAAGGTCAATAACCTTGCTGTTTGCGGAATTGAAGTGACAAGATAAGCAGCCTTTGCGTTTGTTTTGCATTCTCATCAGTTGTCGGAGGTTACAATATGAAAGAATAATTTCAGTTTTTTGAGGCAAACACATCTGATATAGCATTAGCATTAACATTAATTTCACTTAGCTGTGTTCGTAAACGATACTATTTCTCGAATTATGGTAATCGGATTATGTTCCAATCATCTGTTTGTAAAGTTGATGTGAACTGATTTAGTTTCATTTAGTGGTATTCGTCATCTTTTTGTCTATGTATCTATTTGGATAACAGCTGGTTGTAACTTCTGTGTTGTTTTCTATGCAGGGAGATCAAAAGTGTTCAGTAGGTATAAAAGTGGCCCTAATACAATTCCCTCTGGTACCCTTGCGTTAAATTCTTTCAATTCAGAATAGGTATCATCTATCTTAATCCTAGGGAAATCTATCTTTCAAGTAAAAATTTCAAGTCTATCGCTTGTGCAACGTCTAAAATTATCGTTGGTTTTCCAGGTTTTGGGATAACAATTACTTTTGCAATTTACGACAAGGTGGATCACATTATATTCTAAATGCTGCATTTATAAGATTTCTGAGCTTTACAAGAGTTTTCTTTGGTAGTTCCTTTGAGGTTTCTGCAGTAACAAAATCGGAACCAACGCTTTTGTCGTATTCGTATTAGCTTTTATCTCACGCATGACTTCTTTTGGTGTTGTCTTTAGGATTTCTATACTTCCTTGCACAGCTGGTTCAATTATTATTCCGACTTCCAATTTTTCGTCGTCGTGAAGCTGGAATATTTTTTCGAGGTGTTCCAAATTTTCGAGCTTTGTCTTGATTATTCAGAAATGAAAGATAGTATATGAAAGTTTTAAAATTCCTATTCATTTATTTATTTTCATAATTAGCCAACTTTTATAATTTTCGGGTAATTAGTTTTTTTGTATAGCAATAAACAAAACCGCACGTGCATGAATTTGTTAAATGGGTTGAAACCCTTTGTCTTAAAACACAACAACACAATAATTAATCTCTATTCATGTACATCGTGCCCAAAATGCGTACACTGAAAAAATACAAAAACTCAAAAAGACTCAAAATGCTTGCGCCAATGAATAATCCCAGTATTCCACCGACCGATACTGGAAGAAAAATAATCTATTAAGTCACCAGAATCAATTTAGGGCTGGGAAGTAATTAAATTGTTACATACCAACCATATCCAACTGTTCGCGCACCGCCTGCCTTCGAAATCGTTGCGTTGGAATCGCTTGCAAACTGATAAAGTATGAGCGAGCTTTTTGTGCTGCATTAACACTGAAAATGTAAAAAAAAAAAAATAATCAAGCTGTTTTACTTAATTATCTGCTTACATACATGTCCGTATTTCCAACCACCTTTATTTCATGTTCAGTGCACGAAGGCAAACAATGACAATACAATCCATTTGTCTTCCACGGTTGCATCATAGCCGTTTTAGGTGAAATCAGCAAATTTTGATCTAAGCAATATAGCCCATTATGATCACAAGCCTTTGTTTTATCCGTATCATCATAAATCATGTTGTAGTGCGTACAATTGCATGTCTTCAGTTGAATACGCTTAAGGCATTCACTGACGCATACACTGTAGCTATACGCTTTATACATAGAATCGAACGGTTCATCAGGAAATATACATTTTCGAATGTTTGGCTTAATATCGCGAATTCCTGGATCGTTAACGGTATTCTGAAGGTTTAGCCCAATATGTGATTCATATCCGGCTGGAACTTGCGTAAATGTTAGCGAACCCAACAGAATATGTGGAATATCCTCTTCGTTTAAAATATGCAACGATGTTGGCTGATTCGTATCAATTTGTAATAAACCATTCCCAAATTCACCACCTATCTCCATGTTTAACCAGTTCTTTGAAAACCTATTTTAATAGAATAAATAAAGGAAAATGTTATAAAACAGATTGAACCCTACTTGACCATCACTCGATAAACTGACGTCAGACGTTCAAATTAAAGCAATAAAATGTTAATGAAATATTTACTTTTTTGTTATTTGAATCGAATTTAGCAGAAAACATTTTCCATTTGAAGTATTCAACGGTCGTAGATACGTACAACAATCAAATTCAACATTCTTCCAATAACATCGACTAAATAATTCGGTACAATTTGCACGTACCTGAAATTAAATGTTTGTTTGTTTATTTTTTGTTATATAAGATGATGATGGAAAATTATGTTTTCCAATAAGGACTTGACAATTTTTTTTTAAATAAAACGCAACCCATTTCAGATATCTCGAAAATTTTATTATTGGCTTAAAGTACAATCAAAACATTTATGTATGGAATTCCGCATCGTTCGTATGTCCACCACGAGAACGTTTGCATGTGTCGATTCGTTGAACCACAATTTTGATGACTCGGCCACACATTTCGACGGAAACGGTCGCTATCTCTCATTCAATATTAGCTCTGAGCTCCTCTAACGATGCCGACTTGTTGGCATAGACCAATGATTTAATGTAGCACCATAAAAAAGAGTCTAGAGGTGTTAAATCATACGATCTAGGCGATCAATCGACAGGATCATTTCTGGATATAACACGTTGATCGAATTTAGATTCAATAAGTCGATTGATAGATCCGCTGTGTAGCAAGTCGCACCGTCTTGTTGAAAACATTGACCAAAGAAATAACGTTGCAACCAGCCTCTGTAGCAATCTATATTTACTGTAACTTGACGCTCATTTTCATCAACCAAAAAAAAACGATCCAATGACACTACCAGTCTGAAAACCACACCAAACAGTTATTTTTTGTGGATGAGGTTGTGTTTCTTGAAGCACATGAAGGTTTTCACCGGACCAATAAGGCATATTTTGTTTATTGACGAGACCATTTAGCCAAAAATGCGCTTTATGCGTGTACTTCACCATGATGAAAACGTTGTTTTTACTGAATGTTTTGACACTGACAGTTTTGTTATTGATTTGAGGGAGCGTTCACAGTGAAAGTTCAAAGTTGTCAAGTCCCAAATGGAAAACCCTAAGATTATGGTGGAAAATTTTCTTTTTCTATTAGTTTTCACGTTTTAATTTATTTCTGTATTACGATTGGTGCGGCTCAATTAACATATACAAATAATTGATAAAATTAGGTTCAGGGTACGTACATAAATATGTATATGTACACATAAATAATTAAAATCAATCTTCAGCAAGAACAACATACATCATTTATATATCTATTATATGTACGTGTAGGATATAGGTGATTGGAAAAATTTCACCGAAAAAACAAAATGAAAATGAAATGTCAAGTATTTTATTACACACATGGTTCACACAAGTAAATATACTTGAATTTGACCGAAAAACCACTCGATAACAATCAAATTGTCCTACCCAAATATATAAACCACTTATGCCCAATCGATTTAATACAGAAATAAATAAAAACAATATTGTGTTATGTTGAGTTCCAGTATTTGCACCCTTAATCAAAACCACAAATTTATGTATTATTATGTCATCGATTGTCTATTGTTTTATGTTTAATATGTAGCTATTTGTTATAGTATACCCACCTTGTTAGCATAATATTGGTATCCATCTTTTGGACACTTGATACAATTATCACATTTGACATACGGTTCACAATAAGATGAAATCGAACCGTAATTGTAGAGATTGTGAAAGATAACACGTAACATAAAATCCTCTACATCATAATTATATTCGGTGTCTTCGTCGATTTTCATGCTGGAAAATTATAAATAAAACAAAAATTATTGTGATTAAAATTATGAAAATTTGGTTTCCTTCAATTTACACTGTAAAAATCAAAATACCACAGCTATAGATTATAACTTGCCATAAGAATTATTTGACATTCGCAGAACACCTGGAATTTTTCACATTATTACGTCTTGAGTAAAGATAAGATTGTCTTTTTTTATGTTGTTATAAGAAATATTTAATAAATTTTCATACAGCATGAGTTTGTTCAATTAGCACGATGTGCCTAAGCAATAAGCCATGATGTGTCTGCTTTTTCATTTTTCTAAATTGCGGCATTTCGAACGTCAAACGAATGTCGTCGAACGTTATTGCTATTTGAATATAATGTAGTTTTTCAATTTAAATAAACTCAACTGCTGTTACCAACCTGGATGGGAAATATCTGATCTATGATTTTAAAGATCACGATACAACTGAACTAATTTTTCATGAAGTAATAAAGTGGCCAGTAATTTTATTAGATTGTTTTACTTAAAAATATTCAGAATTCAAGAGCAAATTTTGTTGCGTTTGGTCTATTTTGATGCATTTAGTCTATCTCAAAACATGCATGCGCTTGAATGTTATGTATCAGAATCACCCATAGAACCTCGCTAATTTATCAAAGTGGTTGTTCCTCGAATTTTTTATATTGGCCATTTTTAGAAATCCTACGTTTTGCTAAGATACAAACTGAAACTAAGTGTAGTTAACATACTGGCTAAGATTTATGTTCTATGGCCGATTCAGGCTAAAGTCTATTATGCAGAAATATGAGTTGGGAGAGGAGATGAGTTTGAAAAATGTATATCAAACGAAATGTCAGGGGCCTGATCACCCAATTCCCGATCACATAAATTCTGTACAATATTGTGAAATTTGACAATATTGTGAATTTCATATTCTGTGACACCAAAGTGGTGTATAATTTTACACAATATTGTGAATCCGGCTAAAACAATATAGTTACTGTCGAAACCATAATATTGATTGCATTTATACCGCAATCATATCCGAACTTTGCCTTTGAATTTGGTAGTTTCAAAGGAATCTACTACAATTTTCTAGAAATAAAATAGGTATACCTTACAATTGGGTACACGAATGCCATTGTGACGTAAAATTGTGTAGCATATTTATCAAATTGGCATAATTGTCAATAGATAAATATGTGTTCAGGAATAGGCACCAGGATTGGCAGGATTTTAATTTTTGATTTAATTTCATTTTCATTTTCATTTTCATTTTCATTTTCATTTTCATTTTCATTTTCATTTTCATTTTCATTTTCATTTTCATTTTCATTTTCATTTTCATTTTCATTTTCATTTTCATTTTCATTTTCATTTTCATTTTCATTTTCATTTTCATTTTCATTTTCATTTTCATTTTCATTTTCATTTTCATTTTCATTTTCATTTTCATTTTCATTTTCATTTTCATTTTCATTTTCATTTTCATTTTCATTTTCATTTTCATTTTCATTTTCATTTTCATTTTCATTTTCATTTTCATTTTCATTTTCATTTTCATTTTCATTTTCATTTTCATTTTCATTTTCATTTTCATTTTCATTTTCATTTTCATTTTCATTTTCATTTTCATTTTCATTTTCATTTTCATATAATAATTAATTTTAATTTTAATTTTAATTTTAATTTTAATTTTAATTTTAATTTTAATTTTAATTTTAATTTTAATTTTAATTTTAATTTTAATTTTAATTTTAATTTTAATTTTAATTTTAATTTTAATTTTAATTTTAATTTTAATTTTAATTTTAATTTTAATTTTAATTTTAATTTTAATTTTAATTTTAATTTTAATTTTAATTTTAATTTTAATTTTAATTTTAATTTTAATTTTAATTTTAATTTTAATTTTAATTTTAATTTTAATTTTAATTTTAATTTTAATTTTAATTTTAATTTTAATTTTAATTTTAATTTTAATTTTAATTTTAATTTTAATTTTAATTTTAATTTTAATTTTAATTTTAATTTTAATTTTAATTTTAATTTTAATTTTAATTTTAATTTTAATTTTAATTTTAATTTTAATTTTAATTTTAATTTTAATTTTAATTTTAATTTTAATTTTAATTTTAATTTTAATTTTAATTTTAATTTTAATTTTAATTTTAATTTTAATTTTAATTTTAATTTTAATTTTAATTTTAATTTTAATTTTAATTTTAATTTTAATTTTAATTTTAATTTTAATTTTAATTTTAATTTTAATTTTAATTTTAATTTTAATTTTAATTTTAATTTTAATTTTAATTTTAATTTTAATTTTAATTTTAATTTTAATTTTAATTTTAATTTTAATTTTAATTTTAATTTTAATTTTAATTTTAATTTTAATTTTAATTTTAATTTTAATTTTAATTTTAATTTTAATTTTAATTTTAATTTTAATTTTAATTTTAATTTTAATTTTAATTTTAATTTTAATTTTAATTTTAATTTTAATTTTAATTTTAATTTTAATTTTAATTTTAATTTTAATTTTAATTTTAATTTTAATTTTAATTTTAATTTTAATTTTAATTTTAATTTTAATTTTAATTTTAATTTTAATTTTAATTTTAATTTTAATTTTAATTTTAATTTTAATTTTAATTTTAATTTTAATTTTAATTTTAATTTTAATTTTAATTTTAATTTTAATTTTAATTTTAATTTTAATTTTAATTTTAATTTTAATTTTAATTTTAATTTTAATTTTAATTTTAATTTTAATTTTAATTTTAATTTTAATTTTAATTTTAATTTTAATTTTAATTTTAATTTTAATTTTAATTTTAATTTTAATTTTAATTTTAATTTTAATTTTAATTTTAATTTTAATTTTAATTTTAATTTTAATTTTAATTTTAATTTTAATTTTAATTTTAATTTTAATTTTAATTTTAATTTTAATTTTAATTTTAATTTTAATTTTAATTTTAATTTTAATTTTAATTTTAATTTTAATTTTAATTTTAATTTTAATTTTAATTTTAATTTTAATTTTAATTTTAATTTTAATTTTAATTTTAATTTTAATTTTAATTTTAATTTTAATTTTAATTTTAATTTTAATTTTAATTTTAATTTTAATTTTAATTTTAATTTTAATTTTAATTTTAATTTTAATTTTAATTTTAATTTTAATTTTAATTTTAATTTTAATTTTAATTTTAATTTTAATTTTAATTTTAATTTTAATTTTAATTTTAATTTTAATTTATATTAAAATAAAAATACATAATAATAAAATAAAAACGAAAATAAAAATTTAAATTAAAATTAAAATAATAATAAAAATAAAAAAAAATCAAGATAAAAATATAAATAAAAATAAAAATACAAATAAAAATAAAAATACAAATACAAATACAAATACAAATACAAATAAAAATACAAATACATATAATTACATATCCACATACAAATACAAATACAAATACAAATGAAAATAAAAATGAAAATGAAAATGAAAATGAAAATGAAAATGAAAATGAAAATGAAAATGAAAATGAAAATGAAAATGAAAATGAAAATGAAAATGAAAATGAAAATGAAAATGAAAATGAAAATGAAAATGAAAATGAAAATGAAAATGAAAATGAAAATGAAAATGAAAATGAAAATGAAAATGAAAATGAAAATGAAAATGAAAATGAAAATGAAAATGAAAATGAAAATGAAAATGAAAATGAAAATGAAAATGAAAATGAAAATGAAAATAAAAATGAAAATGAAAATGAAAATGAAAATGAAAATGAAAATGAAAATGAAAATGAAAATGAAAATGAAAATTAACCCAGCGTGTGAACACTATATTTTTTGAGACACGGTGTAATATACTGGGTCTTTTAGGGAACAGTTGGGTTTTCTAAGTTCTCTAAGCTTTCACAAAATCTGAAAAATATATAGGTTACTTCTTGAAATGTCATTATATGGCCCAGAAGTTGACAAAATCCAAAATTTAAAACCGATGGTAATAAAAATTGAAGAATAAATAAAGCGGAAAAAATCGAATTTTGTTACAAAATTCGTAACTACACTAAACAGATATTTAAAAAAAAAACGTTATAGGCTTTTGTAGCTTAGACTATGAGCTTTCAAAAAAATGTGTCTTTGGCGTGGGCTCCAAAAATGTGAATTATAGCACCTGTGAATGAGGAAGTGAGGAATAGTTTACGGATTCAGGCATGTCATAATAAACGGAACAGTAATTATTTGGCACAAAATGAGTCTTTATTATTATTGCAAATACAAAAATTATAAAATACTAATAATAATTTAATTAGCGACAAAAAGAAATTTACAGTGCGCATTTGTGGTAAAAGTGCGTTCGATGATTATCGCAAACCGGCCTTTCGAACGATGCACAAGAATACATTGTTTTTTGTTTCCATCCAACTGCAAACAGAATTAGTTTTGTAAATTAATTTAATGTATAATTTATTGTTTTGAACAATTTTATATTTTATTATTTAACACCATCAAAACGCGAAACTAAACGTATGGCCGAAAGGCAACACTATGGACCAATGTGTTGTCGTTTATAAATTAGAGACGAGACTGAATACATTTTATTTTATTTTAACTTTTGTTGTTTGTGTGTTTTTTTGTTTTTGATTGGTCTCGGCAGAAAACGTACAATAAAAATTTGTACCGGATGACACCGGAGGCACCCAATGCGCGGTGAGCTCATGTTGGTGCTGGAGGAATATTATGAACGAATATTGTAGTGGTTCATTGGGTTAACCACCACCACCACAGCATCAAATTACATAAAACATTTATTTTAGCCATGAAAAAACTGAAAAACTAAACTGAAAAACTACAAGAAACGCAAGAAAACTGCTTTCATTCACCTTGCAAAATACCGACGTTGTGTGTACACTGACATTTTTAGGGAACGGAATAAACTGTCAGACTCCGGCGTCATTTCGGCCTTTATTGTCCACTACTACCCAGATTTTTTTAGAGGAGGTAACCGAAGCACGCCCTCTATTCATGAGAGGGAAATTTGAGTTTCAAATTTTGACTCTTCAAAGACCCAGTGTATACACGCAGGGTTAAAAATAAAAATGAAAAAAATGGAAATAAAAATGAAAATACAAATAAAAATAAAAATAAAAATGAAAATTCGAATGAAAATGAAAATTCGAATTCAATATCAAATTCAAAGTCAAATTCAAATTCAAATTCAAATTCAAATTCAAATTCAAATTCCAATTCCAATTCCAAGTAAAATTAAAATTAAAATTAAATGAAAATAAA
Organism: Tipula helvola; assembly: GCA_963556165.1. Lineage (NCBI taxonomy): Eukaryota > Metazoa > Arthropoda > Insecta > Diptera > Tipulidae > Tipula > Tipula helvola. Next base: position 128,534,437 of record OY744483.1, read on the forward strand.
AAATTTAAATACAAATTAAAATTAAAATTAAAAAAAATAAAATAAAACATAAAAAAATAAATATAAATAAAAATAATGGAATAGAATATAGAATATGGCCGACGCGCACGAAGAATGCATAAATTAAAAACCATTTATTTATATTGCTAAATGCAAAACATACAAAAAAAATTTATTGATGATCATTTACAATATTTTTGTTTAGGCATATTTTATTTTAGGATTTTATTAACCAAACCAAATTAATGTCTTAGGTTACAACAGCAATTGATACAAAAATATGAATTCCTCATGTGAGAAGAAAAAGAAAAATGACTTAGGGCGAGCGTAGGCACCAAAAATTTGTACCGATTTTACTTTACTAAGGGGATAAGAGGAGCATTGTTGAGGCAGCAAAATCCCTTCTTGGATTGGCGCCAGCGGAAGGATTTAAGTATAATTTTACGGGGAAGGGTGGGGGGGGGAGGGGGGCGAAATTTATAATGGCGTAACTAAAATAAAAGTAACATTAGGTTTCCACTGAGGAAAACAAATTCGTTTATAAACGTAATGAAATTCCATGTTTAAAATTGAATATTTATTTCCTTCAATGATTCAGCTCTAAAAAAAAAATACAATTGCCTTGTGTTACGGAATATTGTTGTTTCATTCAGTCCCAAATAATCTTTATTAAACGAATATTTATTTATTTGGTACGTCATTTCAGTCGAAAATTTAAATTGCTTTATTCTAAAGCAGGATCTCCCGGTTTTTATTAAAGTTTTGACACCGAGCCCGTCGAACACATTAAGCGGAATCATTACTTAGCTAAAAGAATCTATGAACTATAAAATCATCAAGCACACCTGTCTTGTGCCCATTACACAGCACCTTTACATAAACTCTACATCATTACATTGGTGTCATTTATAGTCCCTAAAAATAAATCAAATTAAAATTAAACATCAACTTACCTCTCAATAATTTCCTCCAACTTCGGATAAATTTCTTTCGAATAGCCCACCTCACATACACCAACCGAAGGGAAATGTGTTATCTCACGCGCTGGCAGGAAATTTTCTACAACCATCGATACCGATTTTTTTTCAAAGTCTTCTAATGTAACTTTAACCAAATAGTACGACCCACCCCATGATAGTAGGAGGCAAATAAGCCAAAAAAATCTTTCAGTAAAATGGTACCTGTAAATTTTCATAGAAAAAAAAATTATTAATTTTTTGTGCAAAATCTATGTCAGTGACGCTTAATCTAAGTTTCGCGAAACACTACAAGTATTTCAATTTCTTTCAGAATAAGATTTACATAAAGTAGGCAAAGCTAAGAATATTCGAAGGCCTTAAAGCCTTTGGTTAGTTTATCCCGTAGGGTCTTTGGTTGGACCCTTTGGTTTATCAGCTAGCATAATGTTGTTAGAAGTATTAATATTGAAATGAAGTAACGATAATTATAAATGTTCAAACCTATACTCTACAATTAAGGCTTAACGGACCGACGAATTATGTTTTCTCTAAAAAATATAATCTCAAACGTATCGTTGTACACTCCATGGGACAAAAAGATACTCCCAGTTAATTATAAGTTAACCATAATACGTATGGATGTACATAAGAATATAAAATAATACCGCGTAATAAAAAATGTGAACAAACGTCAATCGACTCTCTCAATATTCTTATTGTTTTAGCGTAACATGTGGCATCGTCCTACTGAAACGAAATATTCTGGACATTCATACCTTCCAATTCGTTAAACAAAAAATTCGTAATCATATTCCGATATCGAGGACCATTTATACAGTAACAGCAATCCTAGCTTCCATATGTTTTCCATTATTTTTCGTGGATTTTCTTTATCCCAGATTCGCCAGTTTTGTTTGTATTCGCTTATTTCCACAGATATTTCAATTTCCAAAATGATTATCTTTGTTTTCCGAATACTTCGCTGGCAATGCCATTATGCCATCCATCCGTTATAACCAATGAAATGAGTCATCATTTCGTTTTCGACCAATTCTTAAAAATTCAATAGTATAATAAAAAATATGCATTCGATATGCCACTCTCTAGCCACAACATAAAACCGAGCCATGAAGCTCACTTTTGTGTGTGCCATTGACGTCAAAAGTTGTCATTTTCTATTCAAAAATTTCCGTATTTCTCGGAAACTAATGTATTCAAATAACAAATGTATATGGCGGGGAAATTGGCCAAAAAACTATTGCACAATTCGGACAGCATAATAAAAAATTGTGAAAGTAGGGAATTTTTTTCATATAGCTACAAGTTAAAAATTACTACTAAAAAAATATTTATCACAGGTTTCGGACACAGTCTTCGTAAAAATTTGTGATTTTATTATTTGTTGGTTTAAAGAAACAATTTTGTTGTGTCATTTAAAAAACAATTTTTCCAAATATTTTAAATTTCCACAATTGAATACATAATTTAAATTGAAATTTGAATACACTCAAGTTTACATATTTCTAAAAATTCGTGTTGTGCATTTCGACAAAGATTAAGAGCCACTATTACCTTACATAAATACTTACTTGCTATCAGCTATATAACTTAATCCAGCCAAAGAACAATTTAAACAATACTCTTTTAATGTTATTTGAAAATTTGTATAAAACAATTTCAATTTATTTTGTAACATTTTTCGAAAAAACAAAAAAACTTTTTTTATTGTTCAAACTTATTTTTTTTTGGGGGAATTTTATAATAATTCACAAAAATTCCGAAAACTATAATAGAATTGTATAACATACATACTCTACTCGTACTACACAAAATTAGATAGAAATAACTGAATTATAATGAATCACATAAATCCGTACGTACATACATACACACACAAATAAAATATAGTTTTTACAGTTCTTCAATTGAAAACATTAGCTCGCATTGTTATAAAATAGCATTTGTGGTTTAATGCGATAAATTATGTATTTAAATATTTTATTTAAAATTATGTGTGCCGTGATTTATAAAATTTAAATTATAAAATTAATTTTTTTTTTCATTTTTTTGTGATGCATTTTTAATTTTTAACAATTATTCGTGTTATTGTGGCAAAATTTTATGTAATTATTATAAAAACTATTACATGGGTATGAATATGAAGTACACGCGAAGGTATGAAGAGATAGTTGACGGACGTAAATAAATGTCATTCTATCTATAATTTAATTTACAGATTTTTTAAATTATATAGTATTTACGCGACGTTACAATTATTCGAAAAGCTCATGCCTTAAATATTTAATAACTTGGAAAAAATGAAAATCGTTTGCATTCATATGAAATAAATATTGTACGAGTATCTTGATACCAAATCTATTTTATGTACATATCTGTGGACTCAAGGGGTATGTATCCGCTTAAGTCAATTTTTGTGTTTTTTCAGTAAAGCAATTTAAAGGTTAAATGCTTTTTCTTAAAAATTTGTAATATTTTTTTAGGAAATTTAAAATGGCGTTTAGGGTACAACTGACCATATAAAATATAAGATATGTAGGTAACATGATCAGCAGAGTTATATTTAAAAAGATTTATATCAAAAAAAAAGTTAAGCTGTTATTACCGAATATTCCATATTTAACTAAACTTAAGCGAGTAGTATAAATAATAATTTAATCCAATTAATACGAAAGTTCCCTTAAGCTCTTAGTGCAAATTAAATTATCGTCATTAATGCTACCTAAAAAAATGTAAGCCTCTACTCCCAATTTAATTTAAAGAAACTCGTTAACTTAAGTTATTTTAATTTAATTCAATTTTTTATTTATTATATTGAAATTCAAACAATTATACATAATTATTTAAAATATATTCCAATAAATAAAACCATAAATACTGTTTTCAGAGTTTTAAACAACTTCTTCTTCCACTAAATCTAGGTGGATATTCATCATATCCGTGATTTTAAGGTTTTTATAAAATTCATGGAAGCATGGATTGATTGTTGGAAGTAAATCTATCAAATCTTTCTTTTTTTCCACACTGATAGTTTTTGGATAATTATGAATTTCAATATGTTCAGTTTTGATTGTATTAATCCATCAGCGTCGTGTCTTTAGGTGCTTAAATGGTTGCATTCAAAGAGTTTTTTGTAGCTAAATGCTAATGATATCGAATGTTTCCTTCATGTATCAAAGCCATTTAACCTTTTTCTATTCTAATCTTTCTGAATTTTCATTGATTTTTCCCGAAGTACTCTTAATTTTTGTTTTAATAAGCGCTGGAAAATCATAAAATTCAGTTTCCGGCATTTAAATTGCGGTGAAATTTTGTTTAGTTCCAACCGATCGAATGAATTGATATCAGTTCCTGGAATGGTGTATTTTGATAGACGTTTTTTTTCTTTCTGCGTTCTATTATTGAATGGTCAATATCACACTCCATGTGAATATGACCTGGAAATCACTATTTTCGATAAATGCCAGAAACATACTAGCAACATATTTATTTTTGTTCTGTCCAAGACATGAATCCCTGTAAAACGTAACTGACCTAACGTTGTATTTTAAGTGCTTGAAAAGGCAAGAGACAATATAATTTCTAACGTGAGCTCCACTTGCTTCGTCCCGGATCGTTCGTTACACATTCGTAAATCGTAAGGTTGTACGTCTATAATTGACGTTTATAAAAAGTCTGTGAAGTTTTAAGATATGGAGTTGGACGGCATTGTTGAAGGTCAAACGTGTAAGTTTTCAACGTTGACGGGTTTCTAACTGATGGTTTATCAAAGTCATTCGAATTACACGCTAAATCAGCTTCTAAATGATGGGCCATTTGCTCCGATAACAGGTTAATTTTTTCCTCAGAATTTGGTTGCGCACTATCGATTTTTGCCTTTGAACGTCACATGTGTGACATGTGTCAACCATAGGCGACTTAGATTTAAGACCCATAACTATATTGGGAGAAATATAAATTAAAATTTAACATGGAATGTTTGGTTAAATATTTTAATGAAATTACTATTATAGTACTTACAAAAATAAAATTACAAACAAGTCGCTCCATATCAATAATTACAAACTAATACGTTTTGATCGTATTAATAATACGCGATGGGGTGGTGTTGGTATTTATTTTCGGTCTACTTTGGGGGTCAGCAAATTGTTCTTTGTTGCCTTTGGTAAAGTTTAAGTTTTGGCATCTGTACTTGTCAGTATGAAAAAATTATTTGTTGTGGTAATTTTAACTTTAATATGTCGTTTAACAATAAACTAGGTGCTTGCTTGAATTTACATAATTTATTCTATTTACCTTATAAACAGACTAGATTGGATAGCACCCTATTGGATTTGATAATTCTGTATGAGGCTGATAAACATAATATTATTTCCTTTGGGCGGCTGGCTCTTCTAGCTATTACTGATCATGACTTGATTTTTGCCTGCTATAAGTTCAGTCGTATCAGAGATAAAATTTCTTATACTCTTGTTCCTAATTATAAAGCAATCAATGTTTCCGAATATTTGCTGAAACTCACTGGTACATCACTTTGTTCACAGAAGAGATTATACATTTTTGTAATTGCAAGATCCACCTGCAAATATTTTTTGCTTGTATGCCGATTAGAATATTACATATAGTATGTTGGAAAGCTGTCAATATGTGATTTTATTACCAAAACATGCTCTTCAGTGAATTATTTGTATTGTATATTTTCCTCGGTGATCTGCAAAAACCAAATCAGGCGATGCCAACTTCTTTTTAGTAACACTTTGTTAAAAGCTTAAGGTTTCACCAAAACATTTTAGAAAGCATTTCTGGCATACAGCTACTTTCTGGCTATTTAAATTGACAGAGTAAACTCTAGTGGTAACACCGTTCGTTCTGTTTCGTAGCGCTGTTGCTGATTTTTACAATAGGTGGGTCTTCTTTTCTTGAATATCTTTGAACGATGACATAAATAAAATTCTTTGGTTATAAGTTTCAAACGACCAATACTGGTCAAATAAGTTGTTTTGCTGTGCAAATGATATGAAATTTTTGAATTTTTTATTGCAGTTTTCAAGAAGTTGACATTCTCTTTCCGGTATAATTTTTCCCTTTTTAGTAACACAAGATTTCTCTAGGTTACGGTTTCTTTTCTATCGTTTTCGCTTTGACTTTTTTAAAATCACTCATGAGTGCATTGTCTATCTGATTTGAATAGAAGGAATCTCTGAATCGGATAACACAAAATTGGGATCTTTATCAGAATCAGGTCAAGATTTTCCTCAATCTCCTGATCGAGCGGCTGCTTATCATTGTGCTCAACGTTCGTTTCATAATTAATTTTTATAGAGTATTCTTCTGCTTCTTTAGGAATAATTAGTTCAAATAAATTATGAATAATTTTCTCCAATGGATGATCAATTGTCGAATCACCGGCTTGGCCTAAAAAGTTGGTTTTATTTCAAATATTAAACATAATAAACATTCACATGGTCTAACTGGTATTCATTTAGCCATTCACTTGTTCATACATGCAAGACATTTATAATATTCAATAGATACTTACTAATTTCTTCCTGACGTTGATATTTCGGTGGAAAAATTTCAGTTTGGCTTTTTCGGACCATGTCAACCATTAATTTGGCCCGAAAACTCATTTTATAAAAAAAGGAATCCTTGAAGTGGTTGTCAATACCAAAGGAAGTTTAATCGATCATAATTTCACACGATTGTTGAACAGTATCCAATGATGTTGAGAACCAATTTTCCAATTGAGTATAATGATCCAATTGTTGGTTGTAAATCAAATTGCTCGTTGTAGATATGTGAAAGGAAATGTAACAACGCAAATTTTTCAGGTTAAAAAATTGCCATAATTTATACATAAATTAACTGACAATTTTTTTTCGCCAAGTTTCCATTTACATTGAATGGCTTCATCGTCCACATTCTCTTATAATACAAACACGACATAAAAACCAAAAATTAAGACAACTTAAAATTCGTTTATTTTTACAAATGTCGCTTCAAGCTTATATTTCTACATAATATACTTTTATTTCAATTTTCAGAAAACACAAAAAAAATTGAAAACATTAAAGTATTCATCTTGATTGATGATCATCACCCTCAATATAAATTTATCAAAAAATAAAGATGAACGTAAAACAAAACTCTCAACTTTATTGTATGATAAAAACAAGTATTTTTCCGTATTATATAATATGTATTCCCAACGACGAAGTACCCCGATCAGTCTTGACATAATAAAAATTATTCGTATTTTTCCTCCCCGCTACGTACATAACATATTTTTGTAGATGTTTCCTTTAAGATAAACTTCCAGCAGATTTAAACGTATCTCTTATCCTTTATACTCATCATCATCATCATCATATATTTCGAGGATTATTTTTTGTAGTATTTCTCCTCTAGGAAATTCAAATAATCTTAAAGCAAACAAAAAGCGCAAAAAAAAACTTCACCTTTTTCCACTTAACCTTTCACATATTCAAATAAATCTTAAAGAATTTTTATTTTTATTTTATTTTGTACGCAACGTAATATTTACACGCGGTGATGTACCTTAGCTTAAATGGGGCAAGGGTGTACATAATAAGATAAATTTGTTGAAATAAAAAACCCTCATAAACTTTTAGAAACAATCTTGTACTCCTCAATGTTTCATTCAATTTTTGTTTAATTTTTTTTTTTTTTTTGTGAAAAATTCTGAAGAAACTGCTATTTATATAAAACGGTTAATGACATAAATAAATAGAAAAATAAAAACTAAACCATTTCCGGAATATAAAAATACTCGTAATATTTTTAATTTTTTGTTTTTTTTTTCAATTACACAGTGCTTAAGAGTTTACTAATTAAATATAAATTTGTTAAAAATCATAAACAAGCTGGTTCGCAAATTGCAACAAAACACAATTAACGAAAACTTTAAAAAAAAAATATTTTTGTCGTTGCTGCCCCAGATTTATGTTCTATAAAATGTAAATAAATTGTTGTAAATTTATTAATATAAATATAAAGGGCTGAAACCTCACGAGGTGATCAGAACTTCGGTCTTTGGTATCTTCAATAATATCATAAAGTTGGTGTGACTGTTTTGACATTATTGATTTCTATTTTAACCAATATATATTTACTTATACAACAAAAGCCAAACAGGTCAAAAGCTTCAACATGGGTACAGGCATCCAATTTAAAACGAAAAATCGTATTCTAGAACTTTATACCGAAAGTAGTATAATAAATTATACTGATACTTCTAACCGTTTAACTGACCATATTCCAGAAATTTATCCGAAAACTCATTTTAGAATCCCATTTACAACGCACATGTCTAACACAATGATACCCGCGGTTAAGGCATAGTCAAGATCCATCCTACTTGGCCATATTCCACACATATCAAATATTGCCATTTCCAACGCACATATCTAATTTCATTATAATCGGTTAAGAAATAGCCAAGTTCCATCATACTTGGCCATATTCCTGAACTTCGCCCAAACCTCATTTCAGACTCCCATTTCCAATACACATGTCGAATTTCATTATAATCGGTTGAGAAATGAGCAAGTTCCATCATACTTAGCCATATTCCAGAACCTCATCAATCAAATTTCATAATAATCGGTTGAGAAATAGACAAGTTCCATCATACTTGGCTATATTCCAGAACTTCATCCAGAAATCGTTTTAAAATCCCAGAACTTCATCCAAAACTCATTTTAGAATCCCATTTCTAATACAAATGTCGAATTTCATCGTAATCGGTTGAGAAACGGGCAAGTTCCATCATACTTTGCCATATTCCAGAACCTCATCCAAAACTCATTTTAGAATCCCATCTCTAACACACAAATCAAATTTCATAATAATCGGTTGATAAATAGACAAGTTCCATCATACTTAGTCATATTCCAGAACTTCATCCAGAAATCGTTTTAAAATCCCAGAACTTCATCCATAAATCATTTTAGAATCCCATTTCCAACACAAATGTCGAATTTCATCGTAATCGGTTGAGAAATAGGCAAGTTCCATCCTACTTGGCCATATTCCAGAACTTCATCCAAAACTCATTTTAGAATCCCATTTCTAACACACATATTAAATTTCATAATAATCGATTGATAAATAGGCAAGTTCCATCATACTTGGCTATATTCCAGAACTTCATCCAGAAATCGTTTTAAAATCCCAGAACTTCATCCATAAATCATTTTAGAATCCCATTTCCAATACAAATGTCGAATTTCATCGCAATCGGTTGAGAAATGGGCAAGTTCCATCCTACTTGGCCATATTCCAGAACTTCATCCAAAACTCATTTTAGAATCCTATTTCTAACACACATATTAAATTTCATAATAATCGGTTGATAAATAGGCAAGTTCCATCATACTTATTCAAGAACTATTATTATATTCAAGAACTTCATCCAGAAATCGTTTTAAAATCCCAGAACTTCATCCATAAATCATTTTAGAATCCCATTTCTAATAGAAATGTCGAATTTCATCGTAATCGGTTGAGAAATGGGCAAGTTCCATCCTACTTGGCCATATTCCAGAACTTCATCCAAAACTCATTTTAGAATCCCATTTCTAACACACATATTAAATTTCATAATAATCGGTTGATAAATAGACAAGTTCCATCATACTTGGCCATATTCCAGAACTTCATCCAGAAATCATTTTAAAATCCCAGAACTTCATCCATAAATCATTTTAGAACCCCATTTCCAATACAAATGTCGAATTTCATCGTAATCGGTTGATAAATAGGCAAGTTCCATCATATAAAAAATTTGTTAACTATTCACCACATCCAAATCCAACCCCAACTCAACTCCAACTCAACGCGCAAATTGACCCCTAATTTAATCTTCAAATCAATTCCCAATTCAATGCCAAATTCAATGCCCAATTCAATAATCAAATAAGCATATATAAAAAAATCGTAAATATTTATAAAAGCAGTTATTTTGGGTCAATTCGTATGGCAGGTACCCCACCCCCTTGACGTACAGTCTCCAAAGGCTTTTCAAATCTCCGCCTTGACCATAGAAACAGATTGGCGAAAAAAAAATCCAAATCGGACAAGCCGTTCTCGAGATACCATGGGTCCAGACATCCAGACATCCAGACATCCAGACATCCAGACATCCAGACATCCAGACAGACGGACGGACATTTTTTTTTTTTTTGCTTTTTCAGACTCAGGGACTTTCAAAACGTCGAGAAAAGTGGTTTTGGACCAACTAAATTTTTCGTCATTTTTGACAGGATTTCAATACTTTGGTCTTTTTAGACCGAAGTAATTTTGTAATAAAAACCAATAGAGACGGTCTATCCCGTCTCTATTGGTTTTTATTACAAAATGGATTCTACTAACCGGAGAGCTGTTAACTACAAATAACACAGTGCTATATAGGATACTTTGTTTATAAATAAATAATTTGGCATCTGCATCGGACACTCAAGAAAATTTTGTAAACTTGTTATACTACATCGGCTGAAAAGTTTTCTGTATTAATAATAAACATTTTTGACCTCACCAATAAATGGATTTTCACCATACTGTCAGCCACTTGAACTTGAATTAGCATCTGTTTTTTCTAATTTTTACTCCAATAATTGGTTGTTTGTGACCTCTCGTTTTCCAAATACTACACAATAGGAACGATACCACATGGTTTATTTGAATATTCCTTTGTAATAATTGCATCACAATTTGCATCACTTGCAGTTGTCTTAGAATCTCTATTTTTCCGATTACTTGCGGTCAACAATAGCAAAATTTTTACTTTATCAATCTTGATTTCAGCCTCAATTAATATAGACGAATAGGGTTCCTAGTAGATAGTTTCCTATAGATATAGTAAACTGGTGTAGCGATGCTTCTTCACCCCTAAAAATCTCGCGAAGTTCGGTAAAAAAAAAGAAAGAACAAGGTTTATTCTTAGGTAATTTTCAACAAGGAATTTAAAGGTGAACTTGGTTGTGACCTTGACCTTCCTTCAAGGTCATTTGCAGGTCAAGGTCATTTTTTAAAATTAGAAACCCTATTTTTGATGACAGAATCGAAAAGAGCGATCACTTGTACGTCCGAATATGCATTTTCTATGACCTCCCAAGGTCACCTGTAGGAATAATGATTTGCTATGAAAATTAAAAAAAGTAAAAATTACAAAAATTAATTCTTCATTTTAAAATTTAAATTTTTTATCTTTTTATAATTTTCATAGCAACACAAACATTATTACAATGTTCTGTATTTACGATTTTTTTTTAATTTTCATAGCAAATCATTATTCCTTCAGTTGACCTTGGGAGATCATGAAAAATATATATTCGAACGTACAATTGATCAAAAACAGGTATTTAAGTGTAAAAAACTGACCTTGAAGATGACGGTCAAGGTCACAACCAAGCTCTTAATGGTGAGCCCTTGTTGAAAATTACCTAGGACTAAACCTTGCTCATTTTTTTTTGACATACTCCGCGAGATTTCTAGTGGGTTTCCATACTTTGACCTCAGAATGCAAATTCCTTCAGATGACCTTGCGAGGTCATGGAAAATACATATTCGGACGTACAATTCATCGCTCTTTTCGGTTCTGTCATCGAAAATAGAGTTTCTAATTTTAAAAAATTACCTTGACCTGCAAATGACCTTGAAGATGAAGGTCAAGGTCACAACCAAGATCACCATTAAATTCCTTGTTAAAAATTACGTAAGAATAAACCTTGTTCTTCCTTTTTTTTGACCGAAATCCGCGAGATTTTTAGGGGTTTCCATACTTTTCCTCACCCTGTTTTAGGGGAGAGTCTTCGGTTGTGGGCACAGTTTTTTTTTTAACCATAATTTTCCTGTAAGTCCATATTATGCGGAGAAATGAGTATCAATGGAAAGCTAAAGGCATTAACTAACTGTTTGCTAAAGTAACTATATTGATTCCGTCAACTAGAAAAAAATTACGGCCAATTTTGTAAAGTCATCTTTTTGGAAAAAAAAAATCGTTACCGGTTATGGGCACCCTTCGAAAATTCACTGAAAATGGGAATAGTTGAAGGAAAACGCACCTAGTTCGAAGGAATTTCGAGGTTTATTAATTTTAAAGGCCTTCAGTGGCAAAAATAATAAAAAAAAGGCTTTCTTAAAAATTATTCATCGTCTTCCTCATCTTCTAAGGCAAGAACACAATGTTTGCATGTGAGATAGCTTGAAAGCATGTCTGCGTACTTCAAATACACGGACCGATCACACGTGTTGCACTTTGATGGCAGGGGCTTCAAACAGATGATGCAGAAGTCGATATTATCATCAGATGGTGAAGAGTTCTTTTTTCTAGAGCTTTTGGCCGACAGTTTGGCAGGTGCAGTTACCTTCTTTTTCTTATTCTATTCTATCCTAGGTGTCACCGTAATAATATGTTATGTCGGCATAAACGGTGATATCTGACAGTTTTCCAGTTAAACAGACGCTAAAAATGAAAAAAGGGTGCCCAGAACTGCGTTTGTTGTGGCGATCGGTTGTGGTTTGCGAATGATTTGCGTTTGATATGAGAATAAACAAACAGTTATTCGTAATTTGATTCCCAATATTATGACGACTCACTTTAAAGCGTGCGTCACTTGCAGAACTAATTTAAAGAAAAGTCGTTTACCTGCATTGTCGATATATAACGGCTTCACATATCCAGATTACCCAAACGAATTGCCGCCGCTGGATTGAATCGCTGAACGTCTGATGGCGCCACGGCTGCAATTTATGCAGATTCGTCGGTTGGGGTACAATACTGGAAGCTACGGCATCGTGGGACAGGTAATAAACGTACCTGTTGGCGTAAACAACATGGTTCAACAACTACCGAGACAACTAGATGACGATTACACGTTTAACGTCAACATCAAGAAACACACGATACACAAGACTTCTTATCTGTCTGGTTTTGTGAAGAAGGCGACGGTGAAGAGTTGGTTGAATTACTTTATTAATACTCCATTATACAAGCACTTAAACATTATGATAAATCCAGCAGCGCTTAATGAAGGCAACTGGCAGCGACACACCGATGAAGGAAATTTCTCACAGAACGATCTGGACGTTTTAGAAAAGATAGAACACAATAACGATGCCGAGTTGTTGATTGGTCATCAACACATCATGATATGCAATGAAGATCAGTGCTTGGATATAGCTCCCGGTATCAATCAACAACCATTGTCAATTATCTATGATGACTATGCAGAAGAACTATCTTTTTCGGCGATTTACTTGGGACGAGCCAGAGTGTTTCGGCAGGGTGTGCGCGTGACACCATTTATGGTGGCAGCGAGTGAGGTGCGCCGTCGTGATCGTTGTGGAGTCACACCACAACATATATTGTACATGGCGATGAAGATATTAAGGTTACGTGTAACGGAAGGATTGTATAACACGTTCAAGTGCCAGGGATTGACCGCCAACATTACACGCAAGATGATCGAAGACCGGCAATTTTTACAGGAGAGCGTTGAAAAGAATTTGTCTTTTTTTTAGTTGATACCTAACTCAGTACAATATTGGGCTAAGCGTAAGAAAGTCCTATTGGCTATGATTAGGCAGTTAGGCAAACCGACTATGTTTCTTACGTTAAGTGCTAATGAAATCCGTTGGCCGCACTTGTTGCGTACGTTACATAGACTTAAAACTTGCATTGGAGCCGACCTATTGGAAGATGACCTATTGGATCCGTTGCAACAATTAAATGCCCTGCAGCATACGAACCTTGTCAAATGAAGACCCAGTAACTTGCAGGATATACTTTGATCGTCTAGTGAAAACCATCATGTGCATCTTCTCATCACCTAAAGACTTCAATGCTTTTGTTCGATATTGAGTCGTCGATTATTTCAAGCGCATTGAATTCCAACAACGAGGTAGTCCACATGCTCACATACTTATTTGGCTGGAAAACGATCCCAGAGAAACGGTTAGTGAACAGATGCCGGAGACAGTAAAACTAATTACCGACCTCTGCTCCGTGTTCAATGACGACAGTATGTTGAGCGAGGCATAGTACGCGCGACAAATACACAAGCACACATTTACGTGTTATAAAAAGAATAAAAAGTGCTGTCGATTTAATATTTTATACTGGCCAATGGAAAAAACAAGAATTTTTTTACCTATCACCAAAGGCGTCAGTCGGCGGGAAATTTTAGTTAAACGTGCGCGAAAATTGCGGGAGCTACTGGAACAAAAATTTTATGATACGTTGGAATCATTCTTAGTTGACGGAAACGTTACATTATCGTACTATTTGGACTGTGTGCGGGCATCGATTAATCGACCATCTGTTATGTTTAAGCGAGCAATGAGACAGCTATATGGACAAATTCTTTTAACCCATGGATCACTAGTGTGTTGAACTCGTGACGATTTGCAATTCATATTAGAGGAGTACTCTTGTGCAGCGTACGTTGTCGAATACGTGAACAAAAACCACTCGAGGCAAATCCAATCTTCATCGTCAATTGATCGAGTTGCAGAGCAAGAACCCGGATCATGATTACACCACTCTTCTTAAGGCAATCAGCATCAAGATGTTAAATAGTGTCGAAATGTGCAGTCGTGAAGTAAGGTCTTTGTGCCGACAATGTGGCATCACGAGCGTACTAAATCCCACAAATCAATCAAGCAGATGAACGATGAAGGAGTTGCTGAAGACTCTACAAATGTGTGGACTTCGAATATTATCCAAAAGTATGAATTACGGAACGGCATGAACGCGGTTTGCCTTGCAGATTTCGCGGCATGGTACTCGCCAGCTAGAACTTACCGAGCAACGACCATCGCCACAACTACGACATCTGATGTTGATAATTATGAAGGCGATGATGGCGGTGATAATGAGAGCAATAATGATTTGTTAGATCCCGGTAGTATGATATTGCTAATCTGATTAACTGGAAACGAGAGATTGTGACATTGTATATTCCAATCCGAAACGAATTGTGTGACTTGCTAGACAGAAACAAGTTTTTGCAGGCTACGATGAACAATTAGACTCGATCATGTCTAAACGTAAATAATACGAAGTTGGAATGAATATCGAACAAGCCGTTGAGGAGTATCGCAAGATATGCAATGAAATTGATGACGAAATAGAGCAAGCCGAGCAGAAACGCCAAGAATTTGTAAGAACAGTTGGTTTTGAAGAATCAAACGACGATAATATCGCGAGTATTCCGGTACGCGGTGCGCTTTCGGCAGTTGTTCGACAGCGATCGAACGTGATGCCGAAACAAGAATACTGCAAATTGGTACGACTGACTAATGATGAGCAACGTAAGTTGGTGCTGCAGGCAACACATGTTTTGCATGACAACACTGGTGAGTGTCGACCAATTCAAACCTTCTTCACCGGGCCCGCTGGTTGCGGTATGACATACGCTTTGCGAATACTAATGGAAACATACAACCGATTTGACCAGACTCACAATTCTACGCACAATGCGTTTGTCGCTTGTGCAACCATAGGCAAGGATGTAGTGGCCATAAACGGAAAGACAATATATTCTGCATTCAGAATAACCATGGCCAGAAGACAGTATAGCAGCTTGGGACATGAAGCACTGCAAGCTTATCGCAATGTTTTCGCTAATGTAAAAGTAATAATCATTGATGATGTTAGCATGATCTGCTGAATATCGTACATGCGCGCCTCACTCTTCTGCGGCGATCTGCGGCAACTGCCACCAGTCAACGCTACTCCCATCTACAAGCCGTACAAACAAGTAATTGCGGTAGCAGTGCTCTGGCATTCGCTGGAGTATTATCCATTGCGACAAGTTATGCGCCAAATTGATGTGATGGTCTCGACAATCCTAACGAAAATTGGTAACGGTCAACTTCTTAACACACGCTTTCGAACAATTAATTGGTGCCGAGAAAATGTACCAGGGGTGATCAGGCTCTTTAATGTAAACCGAGATGTTGATGGTTTCAACTCCAATGCATTCGAATCTACGACCAATTGCATCTCCGATGATACGTTCTCGGAGTACAGGACTGAAGAAGAATGTGATGGAGACAAGTGGTTTGCCATGTTTGCTGCGATTGTGAGTAGGTATGCCGTACATGATAACAACAAACGTAGATGTGGCCGACGGGATTGTTAACGGAGTGATCGGCGAACTGAAGCATATCGAACAACCTCTGCTCGGAGAGATTGGATTAGTTGATATGGACGACAATACAGACCATGTAGCGGTAATTGTGGGACAATCGAGTTGTGGGGCGAGCAGATTATGGTTCCAGTTTGACAATGACAAAATTGGTGCAACATTACGCCTGAAGGCTAAACCATACGTCGTGAGCAAATCCGTGTCGCCTAGTTGGACTCCGATTTCCAAGCGATCGGCTACCATTCAGTTAAAAGGTACTGTGAGATGTAGAAGACTCCAGTTCCCCTGCGTGCCAGCATGCGCAATGACCATACATAAATCGCAGGGTGGTACATTCTCTCAAGTGGTATTCCACTACAACAAGTCACAAGATCAGCAGTTGGTTTATGTAGCATTATCAAAAGTCATGTCAATCGATGTCCTCTTCTTAACCAACGCCAATGATGATTTTACGTTCTACCACACGGTGGAGAATAGCAATCCAAGACTTCGGGATTTCCGATCCGAATTAGCAAGGCTAGACAATCATCGCATGTAAACGTTGGGCGATCAAGTGATCGAAGTTCTTAATACAAAGGCGCCGACGAATTTATACTTAATGAGTCACAATGTGCAAAGTCTATCGAAACTGACCTTGTCTTGAGTTCAGTGGACATTTTAGCATTGAGCAAAACTTGCAAGGGATACACTACTGGGGTGGCTATAAGTATCAAGGGCTTCAAATACATCTCGCTGCATAAGCATGGAAAGATAAACGCAGGAGGTGTCGCAATTTACGAGAAAAAGGATGCTGTAACTGCGGCTTCGGCGCAAACACTGCTCAAGTGGAATAATGGTAATACCTCAAATATCGCAGACATCGATGACTTCGGCGATATCTGTGCGATAAGAGCCAACATCAACGGTAAGCAATGCCTAATCATCACTATATCGACACAGATCACATCTAAGCAAGCACGAGAGTTTATGCTGCGAAACTTGGCATGTTACACACGCTAGTTTGCACAGATATTTAGTGACCTAGACGAGTTGTGGAATATACCGATAATTCTTACCGGAGATTTCAATATAGACATCAGTAAATCCTGGTAGTTGCTGAATTAAAATTTCGTCTATCAACCACATATAATCATCGCTTCCAGCGCATCACTCGTTGCAACACTGCGGCATTGAACGACCAAGTTATCAGAACCACCTTCGGGATGACTGTATCAGAAATCTTGGAAAATAAACCACTTCCTGACTCCGTTCAAGAACAGTGGGACATTATCAAAACGGCGGTAACCGATGCCTCAAAGTCCACCATAGGCCAATATCCGTCAAGGCCTAAAAATCTCTGGATTGGTGATGATTATATTGGTGCTATTCGGAAAAAAGATCGCGCACGACAACGAGATCTATCGCGAAGAACAAGGTAATCCCATAACGCCTACATAACTGCGAGGAGAATCGCTAATCGGCTATGTAGACGGAAAAAACGGGAATGGCATGAACAACAGGCACGCAACATCCAAAATTCTAGCCTGAGAGATAGATATCGTTGCATAAGAGAATTAGCTACGGACTTTCATCCACGTAGCAGCACTATTCGCAACAAATCCGGTGAGTTGGAAATGGACAAAAAAAAACCGTCCTCGAAGTGTGGCGAAATTACTTCTCCTCGCTTTTAAATAAACAGGCACCACCTTCCGAGCAACAACCTCTCTTGCTTCAACGGGCACGTCGAGATGACACCACCACCACCTCCATCATATGATGAAGAGCGGAACGTGATATCTCAGATGAAAAATTACAAGACACCTGGTGAGGATGGCATCTGCAACGAAATGCTCAAATATGGCGGTGATTATCTGTTCTGCCGCATGTTTGAGCTAATATCCACAATTTGGTCTAGAGAAGAAATCCCAGTAGAGTGGAAGACGGCTCTTATATGTCCACTTCATAAAAAGGGAGATCGATTGAACTGCAACAACTACCGCGGTATAGCTTTGCTGCACACAGGCTACAAGGTTCTGGCCAACGTAGTCGCAGCAAAGTTATCAACTTATAGCGAGAGGATCTTGGGTAATTATCAATGTGGTTTTCGTCCAAATAGATCAACGACCGACCAAACTTTTACGCTGAGGATTTTGCTGGAGAAATGCTATGAAAAGGACATCCCTGTACACAGTCTATTCATAGAATTTCAACAGGCTTACGACAGCATTAAGAGGAATACGTTATGGAACGTATTGTCCTACCTGGGCATACCGTCAAAATTGGTTTCAATGTGCCAGCTTTTAATGGATGGCTCACCATGTAAGGTGCTAATAGAAGGGAAAATTGCGGATGCCTTTGAGATAACATCTGGAGTGTGGCAAGGAGACCCAATAGCTCAAACTCTTTGCAACCTGTCATTGGAGTATGTCATTCGTCAGCTCAATATGGCGCAGCGTAGCTGCTTATATTATAAATCAAACAAGCTATTAGCATACGCTGACGATATTTGCATTCTGGGTCGCAACATCATATCTCTAAAAGTAGTCCTCCTCCCATTGGAATTAACAGCCCAACAAATAGGCCTTCAGATCAATGAAGCGAAGACCAAATACATGGTGACCGTGAGAAGGCAGACTCGTGGGGACTTCATTTCAGGAGACACTCAATATGAAAAGGTGAATGAGTTCAAATATCTAGGATCACTGATCAGTGATCACTAGGGCTGTGAATTTTAGGTGCTAAAAAATGTATTTTAGGTACCTAAAATATGCTCTATAAAATTAAAAAAAGGTGGTAAAAAGGTTCCAAAAATTAAAATTATTTGGATAATAAAGCTGCTTTTAATTAATTTATTAACTTAAATTTGTTGCTTATTTCATCACAGTAAAAATAAATAAAAAGTACATATTGACTATTTGCTTTGGTGGAAGCTCCAAACCCGGTTCAAATTCTCTAAAAATTTGGAATCTCAAGGCGCTTTTAAAAATAAATTTTTGGCGTAAGCAATCATCTCTCTACATCGGGATGTATTGATCTTATAGTTTCGGCCACTCAATGTAATCCCGTGTGCCAAACAAGTAACGTGTAAAATTTTCGGGTAGACAATTTTAATTGTAGCAGCCGCCTATACCATAAAGCATCTGATAAAAACATTAAAAAAATTTCTAGGTTAAAATCTTCGCCTACAATTTTAACGGAATCGTCGAAAAGTCTAGCTACTGTGAAACTATTGGCTTTGTCTAATATAGCAGTATTCAATAAACATTTCTTGCGGCTTTCATCTTCATCCTCTTTAAAATACCTTCCACAACATTAGCCACATATCTTCCGGTTGTGTCGGCTGTTTCGTCTATAGTCACCCGTATAGATTCGTGTTTTATCGCAAGTTTTACTTGTAAAATAGTTTTATCGTTTATAGGCTTTTTTTTAACCAAAAAAGCCGGGTGCTTAACGTTTCCATTCCTCACCTCAGATATAAACGTCTGATTTGTAGTTCTGTGGTTTTTTGTGGCACTTTTTTGTGTTTTTGGAATCTTATATGTTTTTTTTTTGTGATTTTTTGACTGCAACGATTGTCACATCACAAATTTGACAAAATAACACTTGTCCATCGATGAAACCGACTGAAAAAACCCTATTTATGCCAAATTTTTCCTCATGGATAAAAGAAAAAAAAAATACATTTAAAGTAGTTTTGGAACTAATGTAAAAACTTCACTTTTTAGAAATAAAAATACTGAACAAATGTGTTTTCGTATTCATATTTTTTAACTGAGGAAATTTTTTATGTCGCGTTCACATTTGTACCTTGTCTTAAAATTTATTTCCGTAGACCAAAAATATACGATACCAATTTGATGTAAAATCCGGACATTTCATGATTATTTTGGAAATGATTTTGAATACTATACAATTTAGGCGACAAAAAGGTTCAAAAATGTTTATTTAGGTTAAAAAGGTTCCAAACCACGGAAAAGGTGAGAAAAGGTGCTAACAAACCGATGCCATATGAAAGGAAATTTTATGAATCAAGTTTCTATGTAACCAAAACACGTAAACCTGGCTCCAGCACGAAAAGGTTTTTACCTAAAAATCACAGCCCTAGTGATCACTGAGCATAACTCCGTTTCTGTGGACATTTCATCGAGGATCGCAGCAGGCCACCGAGCATTTTACGCCAATATAAAAATGTTCAGGTCTCCTCATATATCGCGCAAAATAAAATTGGACATCTACAAGGCGCTGATAAGACCAGTTATCACCTTTGGTTGCGAGTCTTGGACGCTGACAGCACAAATCATCCAGAAAATCGCTGTAACTGAGCGTAATATCATAAGAAGAATTCTCGGTCCCATTAAAGAAGGAGCCACGTACAGAATGCGAATGAATCACGAGATCAGAAACGATCTCGATAAAGTTGACATCATTGGATTCATAAAATCGTCAAGGCTAAGATGGCTTGGGCACGTACTTCTTTCACAAAATCGGACCACCAAACAGGCCTTGGAGTCGGCACCAACGAAAGTAGGACCTCGTGGGAGACCACCTACCCGATGGATGGACGACGTTGAGAGGGA
Source organism: Tipula helvola (assembly GCA_963556165.1). Lineage (NCBI taxonomy): Eukaryota > Metazoa > Arthropoda > Insecta > Diptera > Tipulidae > Tipula > Tipula helvola. The sequence goes on from OY744483.1 coordinate 128,555,143, forward strand.
CCTAAACACACTCGGACACCGTGTCTGGCGTTCTCTTGTGGTAGATCGAATTATTTTGAGGAGCATCGTTGAGGCGGCCAAATCCCTTCATGGGATGTAGCGCCAGCGGAAGAAGAAAAAAATCAGTAAATCGGACAACCATTGATTACTTGAATTTATGCAATCCGAGTTCCAGATGAGCTTAGCTAAAGTATAAAAGTCCAGTGTTATTTTACTAGAATTTTATTCCTCGATTTGAATAAAACTTGAACAACAAAATTAACCTAATTGTGTACCTGTGTATTTGTTTAAGAAAAACCCCATAAATTACTAGCCACAGTCATATATAGTATACGAAAACGTACCTTTCTCCTTTAAATATTATCGCCCTCCCTTCTCCTACACATAACATTACTAACCCCTATTTAAATAATAGACAAAATTTGTATATTAAATATTTGTATTAAATCTTATACATAAGAAGTATAAGCAATATGATACAGTTGTATCGTAAAACATATAATAAGCTGTATTAAATATAGAGAGATACTGGAAGAAAGATGAAATCGTGTACACCACAAAACAAACAATCAATATTTGCACTATATAATTGTGAAACATGAAGCAAAAAGCACAGGAAAAAGCACAAAAAACCCATGAACACCAACGAGTGAAAGAATAAATAAAAATTGCCAGTACACAAAAAAATATGGAAAATTAATTTTTTTTATAAAAAAAAAGTTTCCCAGCAAAGGAAATAATTTTTTTTTTTTTTTTTTTTTTTTTCAGTTTTCCACACTTGGTGGTGTATTTATACCTATCTCTTACATTTTGTTATTGTTGTATACAGTGGAAATGTATATAGGTACATATGATGAAATATCCTACACACGTTTTAAATGACTAAGTGTGTGTATATTATTTATTTATGTATGGTGTTCGTGTCTACTTTCCGTTTCCCATACTTTACAACGGTAGAACTAAACTACAGAAGAAAATTGTATTGTTACATTGTATTTAGGTAAATATTTATTTAAGCTAAGTATTTATTCATCTGTCGTTTTTTTTACAGCTGATAGCTATTTTTATATAATACTGTAGTAGGCCACTCCACATCGTTTCATTTAACCATATTTGAGTACAGTATGTATAACAGTGTAATAAAGGTTATTAAAATGTAATTTATAAGACATGTGGTGGATTTCAGGTATTCTTTTCCAGCAGAATATCTAATAAAAATTATACTACATATGTATATAGCTAGACAGTCAAATAGACCATATTACGTATACATATAAAATCGTTAGACATTGAACTCATATGCTAACTAAATAATTTGGCAATAAAATTGGTTAGAATTTGAATATTAGAGAGTTTGAAAGGAACCTAAAATTTAAATAATTTTATCATGTTTTGCTGATTACCTTATAACTATGATGAGTAAATGGTTGAATGGTGATGTAAATAACATTATTTTACATTTTTATTGATAGAACCTGGCGCTAAATATTTTACATTAATGGTTTATGTGTACTATATAGTAAATTGAAAATTAGTTGTGATATCCTTTTGTGTTTTTCCTACAAATTAGCTTAGCCTTAAAGGAGTTTTTGCAACGAAGATGCTATGGAAAACAACTAAGTTTCAAAAATAAACTGTCCTGATTTCGAAATGATAGTATGAAAACATAACAGAGGAACATTTTAGATAAGTGCTTCTCAAACTTTTCATAATGCGGCGCCCGAAATCGGAAAAATAAATCCAAGGCAACCAAAAAATTTATTCAATAATAAAGAATTTCAGGTGCCTGTAATGGTGCCTTGCAATGAAGTGGTACCAAACGATGTTAGGTAATTTTTTTCAAGAAAATCTCTTGAGGCCAACAGGGTATTCTATGATGACATTTAGTTTAAAAAATTAAAATCGGCCATCGAATTGTCCCTAAGGTGTCCTAACTATTTCTAAAAGCATTAATAAGCATTGCCAATGATGCCTTGCAATAAAGTGAGACCAAAGGATGATACGTAATTTTTTTCAAGAAAATCTCTTGAGTCCAACAGGGTGTTCTATGATGACATTTAGTTTAAAAAATTAAAATCGGCCGTCGATTTGTTCCTAAGCTGTCCTAACTATTTCTAAAAGCAATGATAAGCATTGCCAATGGTGCCTTGCAATGAAGTGAGACCAAACGATGATACGGAAATTTTTTTCAAGAAAACCTCTTGAGGCTAACAGGGTGTTCTACTATCCGATGCATTAATAATTGTGATGAGGAAAATTTGAAGTAACGTTTACATTTGTTGCCATGTAAAATCAATGAAAATTTTCATTGAAAAAAGTTTCTAATTACAGGCACAAAATTACACCATCACAAACGTGCGAAATTTACATAAAAAATTTGGGTTGGCACACCATCGCGCTAGCAAATGTAAAATGGCAACATAGATTTATCTGCTTTCTAACTTGAACTGTTCAAATTTTTTCAGTTATAATATATAACCATCACCGATAGCTGGAAACACATAATTTCTTATTAAATTCGTACGAAATATATCCAAGATGACATGTAAAATAATGATTTTCTGATTTAGTTGCGTAAATGGAAAACACACAAAAAAATAAAATAAATAAAAAATAAGAAATTCCCGAATAAAACACAATTTGTATGTAAGTTTATTTTTACCCAAGACATACATTGTGTATTGTTTGTATATAAAGAAAGGAGACATAATCTTATAAGAGAAAAAATACAGATGTCAATTCGAATGTCACTTTCGCGTGAGATGATTTTTTAAGTATTTAAAATAATTTGTCATTGTCAAAAGATGAAATGAACACAAAAAATATTTTTTTTTATGTTTATTATTATGGAAATTATTTTGACATATCTTCACGAACAACAACAATATAATATCGGTGGAATCAGAAAATAAACCACCCTTAGTGTACACATGTGAGAACGGGTGATTTGAATTATGCACTTTCGTTCGGAGTAGTGTATTTGAATAATAATTATTATGAGACATTTACTGTAGTGTTGCGAAGTAAGAAAAGTATTGCGATCCAAAGCGGAATTTTGATTTTTTATAGATCAGGTTTTCAACCAATACATCGTACCTATATAAATTAGATTTAAAGTTACAGAAAATTTGATTTGAACTAGTTAAAAATAGTTTGGGTCAAAGTAAGCTCAAATTTATCTAATAATGCAAACATCGTTGTTTAGTCGTCGGCTTTCACAATAGATAAGCACAAAGCAGTTTATCGGTAGATTTTATCTACTGATAAAGTGTGGCAATTAATCTGTAGACAAATTGTGCCATTCAATGATCCATAAATCTTTCTCCACGAACGATAAGTTATTTGTTCTGCCAGAAAAATTGATCTGTAGAATAAATTGGTTATTAACAAGTTCTTAATAGATTAAAAGTTGATCTTTCAGCTTACCAAAATATATTCGAGTAAATCTTGGAATAATTTTTTACTGTTAAATTTCTGGTGATAAATAAATTAGAAAAAAATTATTTTATCAATATTTAGGTTACACGCACAAACTGGTTAACAAATTGGCGAGGATAAATTAGTTGGTTGTTTAGAAAAAACAAATTGGTGGTTGTAAGAATTAAGTAGGTATGGATGATGATGTTGTGTGTTAATTTGCTACTTTTCTTAAGGATGGTAAAGTATAGATAGACAAACAAAAACACCATAACGTGTTAGCGTTTTCCCCTAGAAGAACGTGTTATTGCTTGAAATTAATCAAGGAATCATCCCTGAAAATATTTACACTCAAGAACAAAACACCCTGTACATTTGAATGCCATCGTAATGTTAATAGAACATCGTAATGTTAACATTAATATTAACATTAACATTAACATTAACATTAACATTAACATTAACATTAACATTAACATTAACATTAACATTAACATTAACATTAACATTAACATTAACATTAACATTAACATTAACATTAACATTAACATTAACATTAACATTAACATTAACATTAACATTAACATTAACATTAACATTAACATTAACATTAACATTAACATTAACATTAACATTAACATTAACATTAACATTAACATTAACATTAACATTAACATTAACATTAACATTAACATTAACATTAACATTAACATTAACATTAACATTAACATTAACATTAACATTAACATTAACATTAACATTAACATTAACATTAACATTAACATTAACATTAACATTAACATTAACATTAACATTAACATTAACATTAACATTAACATTAACATTAACATTAACATTAACATTAACATTAACATTAACATTAACATTAACATTAACATTAACATTAACATTAACATTAACATTAACATTAACATTAACATTAACATTAACATTAACATTAACATTAACATTAACATTAACATTAACATTAACATTAACATTAACATTAAAATTAAAATTAAAATTAAAATTAAAATTAAAATTAAAATTAAAATTAAAATTAAAATTAAAATTAAAATTAAAATTAAAATTAAAATTAAAATTAAAATTAAAATTAAAATTAAAATTAAAATTAAAATTAAAATTAAAATTAAAATTAAAATTAAAATTAAAATTAAAATTAAAATTAAAATTAAAATTAAAATTAAAATTAAAATTAAAATTAAAATTAAAATTAAAATTAAAATTAAAATTAAAATTAAAATTAAAATTAAAATTAAAATTAAAATTAAAATTAAAATTAAAATTAAAATTAAAATTAAAATTAAAATTAAAATTAAAATTAAAATTAAAATTAAAATTAAAATTAAAATTAAAATTAAAATTAAAATTAAAATTAAAATTAAAATTAAAATTAAAATTAAAATTAAAATTAAAATTAAAATTAAAATTAAAATTAAAATTAAAATTAAAATTAAAATTAAAATTAAAATTAAAATTAAAATTAAAATTAAAATTAAAATTAAAATTAAAATTAAAATTAAAATTAAAATTAAAATTAAAATTAAAATTAAAATTAAAATTAAAATTCAAATTCAAATTCAAATTCAAATTCAAATTCAAATTCAAATTCAAATTCAAATTCAAATTCAAATTCAAATTCAAATTCAAATTAAAATTAAAATTAAAATTAAAATTAAAATTAAAATTAAAATTAAAATTAAAATTAAAATTAAAATTAAAATTAAAATTAAAATTAAAATTAAAATTAAAATTAAAATTAAAATTAAAATTAAAATTAAAATTAAAATTAAAATTAAAATTAAAATTAAAATTAAAATTAAAATTAAAATTAAAATTAAAATTAAAATTAAAATTAAAATTAAAATTAAAATTAAAATTAAAATTAAAATTAAAATTAAAATTAAAATTAAAATTAAAATTAAAATTAAAATTAAAATTAAAATTAAAATTAAAATTAAAATTAAAATTAAAATTAAAATTAAAATTCAAATTCAAATTCAAATTCAAATTCAAATTCAAATTCAAATTCAAATTCAAATTCAAATTCAAATTCAAATTCAAATTCAAATTCAAATTCAAATTCAAATTCAAATTCAAATTAAAATTAAAATTAAAATTAAAATTAAAATTAAAATTAAAATTAAAATTAAAATTAAAATTAAAATTAAAATTAAAATTAAAATTAAAATTAAAATTAAAATTAAAATTAAAATTAAAATTAAAATTAAAATTAAAATTAAAATTAAAATTAAAATTAAAATTAAAATTAAAATTAAAATTAAAATTAAAATTAAAATTAAAATTAAAATTAAAATTAAAATTAAAATTAAAATTAAAATTAAAATTAAAATTAAAATTAAAATTAAAATTAAAATTAAAATTAAAATTAAAATTAAAATTAAAATTAAAATTAAAATTAAAATTAAAATTAAAATTAAAATTAAAATTAAAATTAAAATTAAAATTAAAATTAAAATTAAAATTAAAATTAAAATTAAAATTAAAATTAAAATTAAAATTAAAATTAAAATTAAAATTAAAATTAAAATTAAAATTAAAATTAAAATTAAAATTAAAATTAAAATTAAAATTAAAATTAAAATTAAAATTAAAATTAAAATTAAAATTAAAATTAAAATTAAAATTAAAATTAAAATTAAAATTAAAATTAAAATTAAAATTAAAATTAAAATTAAAATTAAAATTAAAATTAAAATTAAAATTAAAATTAAAATTAAAATTAAAATTCAAATTCAAATTCAAATTCAAATTAAAATTAAAATTAAAATTCAAATTCAAATTCAAATTCAAATTCAAATTAAAATTCAAATTAAAATTGAAATTAAAATTAAAATTCAAATTAAAATTCAAATTCAAATTCAAATTAAAATTCAAATTCAAATTAAAATTCAAATTAAAATTAAAATTAAAATTCAAATTCAAATTCAAATTAAAATTAAAATTCAAATTCAAATTAAAATTAAAATTCAAATTCAAATTCAAATTCAAATTCAAATTAAAATTCAAATTCAAATTCAAATTAAAATTCAAATTCAAATTCAAATTAAAATTAAAATTAAAATTAAAATTAAAATTAAAATTAAAAAGAAAAAGAAAAATGACTTAGGGCGAGCGTACACGGTGTGCGGGAAGCCGAAAAAAGTTGGTCTAAAATGCCGAAAAAAAACTACCGTCATATATAAATACAGCATGCTCTACAGGAAAATCGTACCGGATCATTTAACAAAGAAATCACGAAAAAACTCGATTTTTTAAATTTTAATTGAAAATATCATTTCGGTGGACAATTTAAAAAGGAAGAAATTAAAGATGATACAACTTTTATACTTTTTTCTTAATCTGTATTCCTTTATCTACAAAACGAACCCTATATTCATATTTTGCGATAACTAGTTTTTGTTTTATAACCAAAAATACACTAACATACAATGCCGAAAATCAAAGTACTCTGCCTACTTTGCTTGAAACAATACTAACTCAAGGACAAGATCACTGTGTACGGAGAGGGGAAAGAAATTTGCCAAATAGGACAAGAATAAAAAAGGATCGAAATTAGGCAGGTTAGAAGAGCTGGGAATATACAAAAACAACAATTAACCTTAACTTAACCTTAACCTTAACCTTAACCTTAACCTTAACACCTTAACCTTAACACCTTAACCTTAACCTTAACCTTAACCTTAACCTTAACCTTAACCTTAACCTTAACCTTAACCTTAACCTTAACCTTAACCTTAACCTTAACCTTAACCTTAACCTTAACCTTAACCTTAACCTTAACCTTAACCTTAACCTTAACCTTAACCTTAACCTTAACCTTAACCTTAACCTTAACCTTAACCTTAACCTTAACCTTAACCTTAACCTTAACCTTAACCTTAACCTTAACCTTAACCTTAACCTTAACCTTAACCTTAACCTTAACCTTAACCTTAACACCTTAACCTTAACACCTTAACCTTAACACCTTAACCTTAACCTTAACCTTAACACCTTAACCTTTACATTTACCTTTACCTTTACCTTTTCATTTGAAGAGCTGAGATCGGTACAGCTGACAATTTTGCAAGTCCACTTTATAAGTTGAAGAAAGCAGGTCACTGGCGCCCTTGCGGCAATTTTAGAGCTGACAGTTTTTTCTTCAAATGCAAACCCCTCTATTCTAGACTCGAAAAAACCTAAAAAAACCTCCGGGGTCCTGATAACCTAATTCGCGGAGAAATCTGGAACAAAATTTTTCTCGCGATTCCAACATAACTTCGTTATAATGGAAAAAGTAGAACTAAGTTAATTGGTTAAACTTTCACATACTCCAAAAAATATAATCTGGAAAATGAATAGAGATTTAATTTTAAAATTAGAATGGAAATCCCCATTTTCCAAATATTTCAAAATTCAATCTTCAGTTTAAAGAAATAATTTTTTGCAGTATTGAGACAAAAGTAAACTTTCAGGGATTTATTTTACTTTTACATTGATGAGTTATTTAATGTTTTTTGGGGGAATCTCTAGTAGGTACTGAAACTTTTGTGATGTCGTTATGTTGCCGTTGCCTTGGATGATTGACCAAAATAAGACGTAAAAATTCTGCCACTCAGTACTATCACCTAGTTGAGGAATGTTATTTTTGGTAGGCTAACCTCAACACGACTACTTTCAACTTGAGTATCGCTCATAACCTAAACCAAAACGAACCTACGACGTTTGTGCTTGAGGTTATCAAAGATTCTGTGGATACGAAATGAACGAAGCAAATCTATTACATTCAAATTATGTTAATAATTTGCTATAATTTTGCTTAGTCACATTCACTATGCGGCCTATATGGTGAATTATTAATCCCTTATTATTAGTCCCTTATTAATGATGAGCAGCTCACATCAAAGTCAGCAGCATAAAAAAAAACACAAATTACACTTGAGCTGGTGTTAAGTTGAACTGACTAGATAGATAGGCTAGAACGCATGTCTTAGTATCCGTTTAAAATTTTAAATCGCACACCTAAAAAAAGCCGCTATAATACCACTTTAAATAATTATTACCTACTTCTCTTGAAAAGTAAAAACCCGTAAATTGACCAATTCAGTAAAGAGACGTTAATTCCTACCATTAAAAATGATTTCATCATTAAATCGTCGTCATTCATGTTGTTCTACTTTATCCATTTATATTTTCTTTAACCGTCGCTCATTTTTCGTGTAGATATTCCACAGATCCATCACCATTTAATACCATGCTACTATAATATATCAACTACCCTTTTTTGTTTTGTTGTTTTGTATTATATACTATACTATACTAAATTATATACATTTATAGGTTATGATGGGGTTGCTGTTGTTGCGCTGCTGCCTGTCGGTATGTATCTCTTTTATGAAAATAAGGAAAAAAATAAACGAAAATGAAAAAATCATTTATTTTAACTTTTGTTTTTTATTTTGTTTCTTGAAGATAATAAAATTTAATGATCTTATCAAAATCACATTTAGAAAAAGGCAAGAAAACAAGAACAACAAACAACTTTCATTTTCCTTTCCAGATATTCCACTGCTGCCTGCTTATTGCGTTAAAGGAAATAATTCGAAACATTTTTTTTTTCTGTCTGACTCTTCTGTTGAATGGATTTTAGATTAGGATTCAACTTGAAATTGATAGCAGTCAAAAGAAGTGTATAGTCTATACATAATGCTGCTATGTGCGTGTAATAAAAGTTTGTAGAGGGGAAATCATATTTTTTCGACAAATACTTACATAAGATCCTTTATGTGTATGTATGTAGCGAAATGTGGCAAAATGGAATGAAATAGCATTAAAAAGTTACGTGATTTTCATATATAGGTGCTGGCCATGCTCACTTTGTATACTATTTTACAATTCTTGGTGTGCGCGCTCCACGTTCGTTCGGTTATTTTGCAATTCATAAGGAATACAAATAATCAATTTTATTATATCTAGTGTTTTAGGTCTTGTAACTGAAATAAAAATCATTTTCTTAAGATTTTTTTATCCTACATTATTTTATAATATTATATGGAACATCTGCAGTATATATGCTTTAGATTTTTATTTCATTTTATTTTTTTACTCAGGTGGTGGGTTTTACTCAATACATCTTTTATAGTTTGTAAGAATAAAGTTAGAATCTAAATCGAAATTTTATAAATTACAGAATTTATTTTTGGGTGATATTTGTTTGTACATAAACATAAACACACAAGACAATCATCCAAAACTTAAATAAAGTCGAAATCTTTGGTATACAATAAAGAGCGCTCTCTATTTTTTGTCATTTTGTATTTTATAAGTGTCATTGTATAGGATATTTTCTACTTAATCCCTTCATATTAATTGGTTGTGTAGTTTTAAGGTTTTGATACAATTTTTAGTTTTTAAAAGTATTTAAATATTTTTTTAATGGATCTTAAAAAATTTTGATTACCAACTTGAACCTGCACATAATGTATATGAGGTTTTCAGAACTTTGGTCCGCAAAATAACGCGTATACTTTAAGTCACTTCAAATCAGCTCAGTCGATCACAACTTAACTTCAACACAATCCCAGCTCGAGCCAAATCTCAACCCTTTACTAAATTCCACAATCATCAAATCAGCACTATCCGAAAAATTACATTAGAACTCCACTCTAGAACTAATCAGGCTACCTACCAACTCAAATTCTGCTAAACCCAACTCAACGTCCATGAACTTAACTCAATCCAATGTCAACACAATACTCAATCCATAACTCAATGCGCACCTCAATCCTCGAATGAACACTCTAGGGAAACTACATGCGTATATGAATAGATTGAAAACCATATTTAAAAATTACATGGATTTTGGTCAATGGATATGGCAGGTACCCGTTCTTTATGACGTTTAAGCATTTCAATTCTCAGTTTGTACAAATATTCATACAGACATTCAGACATTTCCAGACAGGCGGGCCAGGAACCAACAGAATATTTGATAATTTTAGGCAGGATTTCAATAAATTTTGATAGAGGACCTCTTGTAGCTCTGTAAATTAAGAGGCAATGTCTTTCTTGTAATCGAAATATTTAGTAAAAAGGTAAAATTACATACCAGATATAACCTCTATTCTAATCTATATCTTCTTGATCAGTTCCACATACAATAAAAAAGATTATAAAGATCATTCCATACTCAATCTATTTGTGATATTTTTCACCAGCCAATTTTATTTATGCTAAACAAATCGAATAGTGATTTTGATACCTTACAAGTCAAAATATATACATATATCAGTACGTTGCAAATATTTCTCTAGTCAAGTCTGGTCACAGATAAATTTAATTTATAATCCAAAAATACATTATTTGTTTGTGTAAACTGGAAGCAAAACTTAGAACCTTTAGAGCAATTTAGTAATATTCGGAGAATGCCAAATCATAATCGAATATTCATGAATTAAGGTTGATCAAAAAACAATGGTTCCAATTCCAGACGATTCTAGCTATTAAGGCCAGCGACTGATCCCTCACGAGAAGTCATAAAAAAGGTGCACCCTGAGGAGTCTGCTTCGTAACGGAAATTGTGATAGTCTTATCATGGTGTAACGCTTGACTCTAATCTGGTGCTCAGTCAGGTTGAGGTTACAGTCGAGGGGTTTTGTAGCACCCTTAGTATCTAGATATAAGTCGTGTTGTTGAAAATGATGGCTAAAAAACAACCAAAAGGGGATATAGCGCATTATAAGTTTGGGCAAATGAGCTTTGCAAGAATTAGTGAAACATACCATTTCCATTGGGGTGTAATTTTCGTCATGTAGTTAAAATAGGGATCTGGGAATTTTATGGTATTTTAAATGAAGGGCGGGTGTGAAGGGCGGCATATAATTGATGTCCTAAGCCTCTTATTTTTCTTATTGTAAAAATAGAGCTTATAATATATTGAGATAAAGATCCAGTTTACTTTGTAATTGGAACGCTTGAGAGTCTTAACGGGTTTAATCCAATATTGATCTATCTTTCCTAAATAAGATTTTTAAGAACCCCATGTTCCCTTGGGTTCTTATTTTGAACATACATAAGTCGGAGTATTTCCTAAAAAGACTAGCTTTGTGCCATTTATTGGCAGCCCTGCAACAACATGTTTTGATATTTGTGTTATGTACCTGAATCTTCTTTGGTTAGGCGCACCTTCTTAGTTTTTTGCTTCCCAAAGCTTAATTAACATTATTATGAGGAGTCAAGTCGTTGATGTGGAACTTTTGCGCTCATTGTTTCACATTGGGACTTTAACCATTGTACTTATATTTGATGAGCTATTGCTCACAAAATTTAGTCGTACGCCATTGGCTTCTGAAGTTGTTGGAGAAGCACCGCCTTCACAGCAGAGCCTCTTCCTTGACTATTCGTGACACTTATAAATATATCATCACGGATTGGCGATTTTATCAACGAACATAGTATATAACGGGCAGGCGCGGATACAAGGGGGGGGGGATAGAGGGAGTAATTACCCCTCCCTAAATGAAACAAAAACCTCTAAAAATATACATTTCAATCATTAAAATCAATGCAAATAATTCAACTATGTACATATTAACTGCCTATAACTGTATATACATATGCACTTGTTCAGTTCAGCGAGGTTATAACTCGATATTTTACAGAAATAATGCTAAAAAAATGGATTAAATAATGTACTAATGAAAAAAAATGTTGATTACATTTACCAGGCAATTGAAAATAAAATGTAAACAACAAATTTAGTATTTACACATATATCATATCCTAATTGCAAGCAGCAAACTACTAACATTAACCCTCAATCCATGAAGGTATTTTAAACACCTAAATTCTATGAACCAGGGTCGTTCTCATCTTTGTGCTATAAAATCAATAATTATCACTAAAAAAATTAAATAATTCACGGATTATCTTTAGGCATCGTTATTCACGAAACAATCGTTTTCTTTTTTCTCGCAAAAAAAACTAATATTTTTTTTTAAATTGCATATGGAGCAACTTTCGGAAAAATTACAAAAAGTAGTTTTGGCCAGGACGGAAATGACCCTGGTTCATAGATTGAGGGCTAAAGTAGAAAAATTCATAAACTCCGTGCGTCCATATCCTTACCTAAATACAATATATTTTATAAATAATTAAAAGCTGGATCCGCCAATGATAACGGGGAAGTATTATTATCACGAAAAAAAGGTTGTGCTAGATTTTTACATTACTCAAGGCTACCAGGATAGCGATTTTGGGAATTGAGAATTTTGTATATATACACGGCGTATAATATACATTTTGCTATTGTGTGCCCTCAAATATTTTTTTATATTGGTGTATTTTTTCGTAATGGTAAGTATCAAAAATAAGCGAAGCGGGTGAAATCGGTTCAAATTTTTGGTGCTTATACTCGACTTAAGTCATTTTCTCCTTCTTTTAACATGAGGCATTCATGTTTTCGTATCTATAGTTGTTCACTGAAAAAAACATGGGTAAAATTCCCGATTCTATGTCTTTTCAAACCATCGAAAAGGATAAATTCCTGTTTGAATTGGAAAATAAACGATTTTAAAGAATGTAGTATAACATATTGTGTGGCATTTTTACTAAAGAGTGTTGGTAATTGTGCTTTAGATATTGGAGGGGGAAGCTGCAGTCTTTATAGAAATAAATTAAGCACAATTTAAATGAAATCTCAATATTAATCTTAAATAATTGATAATTTTAGCTACAAGAATTATTGATTAAAATTCCATTACTCGGCCAGCAAGCATATACTGATTTGTACCTGCTACAAAACTTTTAGGATTCAAATGCAATAATGTTGATTACTGATAAACTGTTTTGTATAATTTCCTGGTAAATATAGGCCAATATACATTCCAGTATGGGGAATTATGGATGCCTAAATAACCCCGCCTACCCCTCCTCCCCTTCCTAATTTAACAGTTCGGTAGTTTTCGATTCCCTAGTTCTATGGGACCAAAAAAAAAACTGAGCCATCATTTTCTATACTATGGCGCGTTCCGTTTTTTTAAATTTGCGGAACACAGATATGACACATCTGAGATCCTTGAACTTAAAATGCTTAACTGTTAATTCACTATTATTGAATGAAATTTTTGGGAGCCCTGTATTTTATTTTTTCGATTTTGGGGGCCGCAGTATCAAAAAGTTTGAGAATATAAATGGTTTAACACTGATCGCTTTAAAATTCGAATGCAAATAGATCTCATGAAAGCAAGCATTTATATTTCTAAGTTTATTTCCTTGACGGAAAAAAACTTCATTGAATTCTTTAAACATTTTTAAAATTGATTCATGTTCTATATAATTTAAATGAGAGGTTTCTATTTTTTGCCTCAATAATGCTAAACGATTTTCTATTTTCATATTTCTGTCTCGAAGATTAGAGACAATACAATTTTTAATTGGATACAGAAGAATTTTTAAGTTTTTAATTTCAACAGAATATTTGCTGGAATTAGCACTTTCGGGTGGGTTTCATGTTGAGACTATTAAACATTCATCATTCAGGTTACTATCAATTAGTATTTTATTTAATTTTTCGGCTCTTGGAGGTAGAAAAATATTATTGTACATTGAATAGATTCTGTTACGTGTGGTAATAAAGAAATTAAAAGTAGAGAGAGAAAACTAGAAAAGTTTTTTCTGAAAAATCAATTTTCGTAAAGGAAAGTTTTCTGGAACTATTTGGAAATCGAGAGGAATTTTTTGTTGTGAAAAATTTACTGTTGCATGACATAATGCTAAAGTTTCAATTTTTTCTGTTGTTATTCCTTGAATATTACGATTCGATTTACGTACCATAATATAAGTTTTGCACTCCAAATTCAACCTTTTATAAAATACACAAGCATCTTTTCCCAAATCAAATTTAATCGTAGACCAATAGAATTTATTCATTAAAAAACTTATTTAATTTAATAAATTTCCTGTGTATAAACTTTAGATACAAAATAACAAGTTGATATAATAAAATAAATAAACCTACAATAACCCTGTGGTCGGGGGGCACTCTCATGATTCGTAAAGTACACCGCACGATCATAATGATATCCTTAGAATACCACCACAGCATCCACTGCTTGTCGTAGGAGGCGACTAAAATGGTTGGATCGCTGGGTTAATGCCCAGCATCCGTAAAAACTTTTTATTTTTATTTTAACAATTATTTTAGTTCATATATAATTTTGCCCGCGTTCGTTTTTTAATATAATTTATTTTTTGCAATTTTATTATTTTATTTTATATTTTTTGTTGGGTTGGTTTTTCAACATTTTTCCGTACAAAAATGATTTATTTTTAATATGAATAATAACAAAAGAAAATCCCCGAAACATGTCTCTTCGGATCGCGGGGCGAGGCATAATCCTCGTAAAGACACAATTGATAGCCTTAACATCCATTATACCAATGTCAGAGGTCTCGTGACTAACAAAAATTGCGCACATCAACATCTCGAATCACGTAAACCCGACATATTAGTTCTAACGGAAACAAAAGTATCGTCGAACATCTACGAAAACGAATTCTACTTCAAGCGCTACCAGTTCGAACAAGCTTTTGAGTTGCAACGTGGAGTGTGCATCTTCGTTAAAAACCACATACCGTACTCAAGACACAAAAAGTACGAAATATTTTCAAAAACCGCTCAAACTATTGTGCTTAAAATTTCTCTTCCTAATAAACTCATTTTTTTAATTAGCTTGTACAGATCTCCTAATCAGACGGATTCAGAAACGATTAGCTTCTTCGAGGGCTTATCAGACAAATGTGACGATATTCGAAATCAACATCCCGAATGCGAATTAATTATGGTCGGTGACTTTAATGCCCACCATAAACAATGGTTAAATCACAAAGATACAAATGTCGCTGGGCGCCATGCGGAATGGCTTGCCGTTTCGCATGACCTCACACAGATTGTTAGTGAGTCCACATTTGAATGCCAAAATTCTAGAGGAGTTCATATTCTGGATCTCTGTCTGACATCAATCCCTCATTCCATGGAGGCCCATGTCGAAACTGGAATTGGAAATTCAGACCATAACTTAATAACCACAAAAATATCTGTCGAAACACCACTAGAATCTAGACAGCAGCCAAGGCGTCTTTGGCATTTTAATAAAGCTGATTTTGATGGTTTACGGTCATTTTTTCAACATTTCCCTTGGGAACGCCATTGCCTACATAACAACAACATCGACGACGCCGTTTCCAGTTTTACAGACACCGTCTTACATGGAATGAATAAATTTATACCCTCATCATTTTCCAATCCCAATCAAAATTTTAAAATATTTTCAAAAGAAGCCACCAAAGCTGCCAAACAAAATAAAGCGGCACACAAAAAATATAAACGCAACGAAATTTCTTATGAGGAATACAAAACGATACGGAACACCTGCAAAAAAACCTGTGGTAGAGAAGCAAAAAGAGCCGACAGCAAGAAAGCCAATGTGGCTTCCGAGTTGAAAATCTCCGATCGCAACTTTTACCACATGGTCGCATCGGTTGCAAATATTTCGAAAACATCTGTTTCAGCATTGAAACGTGCTGACGGCACCTTGGTGGTGGATCCATATTTACAAGCCGACTTATTGGCGAGCGTATTCAAATCGAACTCGACATTAGTTGTCCCAGATGGAATTGGACCTCCATTAATTCCATATTGTGGTTCTAAAATGAGCCCCGTCGTCATCTCGGAGGAAATTGTCTTTACTAATCTAAAGTCAATGAATGCAAACAAGGCCACCGGACCTGATGGAATTCCAGTTCGAATATTGAAGGAGTTTGCCAGTGAATTGGCTCCAATATTATCTAAAATTTTCCTACTTTCATATAAGCAAGGTGACTACCCGAACGCCTGGAAGAATGCAATGGTGCAACCCGTACTGAAACGGGGTTGTGACAAAACTGACCCTTCGAGCTACCGGCCAATATCAATTGTGTCAGCCGTCGCTAAGGTCTTTGAGAAATGCGTCAATCAACATATAGTTAGATATCTTGAAATTAATAAACTAATTTCGGATAGACAATACGGCTTTCGTGAAAGCCGATCCACGACCGATCTCCTGACGTATGTCACGAACAAATGGAATCTCGCCCTAGAACACCACGGAGAGGCCTTTGCAATCGCCTTGGATATATCCAAGGCTTTTGATAAGGTATGGCATGAGAATCTTATTTGTAAACTTGTGGCATACGGGCTGGACTCGATGACCACCAGGTGGATTCAAAGCTATCTCAATGACCGAAAATTAGCGTCGTGCTTAATGGGAGATCATCATCGACGCACTCCCCAAATGCCGGAGTCCCTCAGGGATCACCTTTGTCACCGACCCTGTTTTTGCTATACATCAACGATTTGCTGGATAGCACTGTAAACCCTATCCATAGCTTTGCGGATGATGCCACATTGCATTCTTCTATTTCATTCGAGGCGGAGCCTAGCATTACAGATCTAAATAATAAACGGTCAGAAGTCGTAACTTCTCTTAATTCCGATTTAAGCACAATATTTGAGTGGGGTAACAACAACTTAGTACAATTTAACGAAAAAAAGACACAAATATGCACATTCTCACGTAAAAAAAGTCGCAACGACTACCCATTTGTGGTAAAAAACCATATCCTTGTGGGTTGCGACTCAATTCGACTGCTTGGTGTTCAAATAAGTAACAAACTCAAATGGAATGAACACATTGTTGCATTAGCTAAATCAGCTTCAAAAAAACTCGGGTTCCTGAATCGATGCAGAAGGTTTTTCAAATCGCATCAAGTTCTCCAGATATATAAAACCTTCATCCGACCATGTATAGAGTATTGCTGTCAAGTTTGGGGAGGTGCGTCTGGTACCACCCTCCACTTATTGGACAGGGTTCAACGCCGCGCTATCAGAATAATTCGGAATCCCAGACTTACTCAAGAACTAGACAGCTTACAGCATCGCAGAGATGTTGCAGAACTCTGCGTCTTCTACAGATGCTTACATGGTAAATGTTCTGCAGAACTATCGGAGAAAATACCATCATTCGTTACAACAACAAGAGTAACAAGAGGAACAACTAATGCACATAGGTTTACGGTGAAGCTCCCGAAACCTCGAACTGAAGAAATCAAGCGCGAATTTATATACCGAACATCAAAAAAGTGGAATTCGCTAATACACTTCAAATTTCCGAAGGAATACAAAATGAATAAATTTAAGGTAGCTATTAATCTTTACTTGCAGGATCGCGCATTGGGTGCAGAAGCTCTGACAGTTACAAGGAGCTAGGACCGTTAATAAGTCCGCTCTGCACCCAATTAAATAAATTATAAAAAAAAAAAAAAAAAAAAAAAAATAAGGGTATCCAATTCACCTTAAAATTCGTCCTATAATTATTATAAACTTCACTTAGATATCATCGTAAAATTCACCGTAAAATTCATCCCAAATTGATCCGAACTCAATTTAAAATTCATTTCCTAATTTATCATACAATCTATTCTTAACTTAAAAGTCACCTTGGAATGCACCTTAAACTTCACCGTACAACCCAACCTTAAAATTCATCCTAAAATTCAATCCAAAATCAATTCAAAACTAACCCTGAACTTCACTCTAAAATACACCTTAAGTGTCAGGAATTTAGAAAGCGAAAACCCATAGAAGCTTAAATAAGAATTTTATCAAGTTTAAGAAGTCTGGAGTTTGGAAATTTTAATAGTGGAAAAATTAATTAAGGATTAAATCGTTAAATGATGAATTTCATTTATTTGGAATTATTGATTTTAGAAATTAACGAATTTTGTAACGTAGTTTGGAAAGAAAAGAAAATAGGAAATTTAGAAAAATGGGAGTTTAAAGATCTAAAGCTTTAAAGTTAGTATAAACTTAGAAATTCGTAAAATTTAAAAATCTTTACATTTTCAGAGTTTTTACAAACAATTTTTAAATTTAGAATTTGTATTAGGAATTAGTTAATATAGATATTTAATACTAAATACAATACATTAAATTTAAGATTTTTGAAATTTAGAAAATTAACAAATTCCATAGGTATTTGCAAATTTTAGTAATATGGAAATTTGAATAATTTGGAAATACAAAAATATAGAGTACTCGTATTATTTAGAATTTTTGATTTTAATAATATATTTATGGTTCTTTGGTATAAATGGAATAATTTAGAAACCTACAGCGAGAAACTGCGATGGACTCTCCCATTCAGTCGCGGATTAAGGTAAAACGGAATGCAAGGCAAGTTAGTTCCTCCACTGCCTACCGGTACAAATAATCCGATACAAATAATTAAGTTTCTCCTGATTCATATTCAAAACAATTTTTACGCCGCAGACCAATATCAACAACTTCTAATAGTTTAAAAATTTTCAATAATTTCGAAATAATCTCAACAAAATATTTGTGACAAAGAATCTCAAAAATTCTAAATAAGAATTATCAGTGAGTCAAAGGACTTCAATCCGATGTTTTAATTTCAATGTGATATTTCCATAAATGATTAATTTGAATTTGTTTGAATATGATTTGGACAAGGATGAATATGCTTTGGATAAAGTTGAATTTTATTTGGGAAAGGATGATTATGTTTTGTAAAATGTTGAATTTGGAATGAAAAACCTATAAATCACCATGAGACTCTAGAGTCACGTTTAATAATATTAATGTCAGCTTCCGTATCTAGTAAAAAATATTCTTTTAGCTCATTTAAAATATTTAATGAAAGTTCTATGAATCTACTTAAATTTTGGTTAAATTGTAATTTTTTATTTGGAACATTTAAATTATTAGATTTAGGATTGATGGATTCACATTCAGTCTTTCTTTCGGAAGTTGAGGAGTAAATTAATTTCATTTGGAATAGAAAAGTCACAACTGTCGCAACATTTTCAGATTTGAGAGAGTTGGAAAGCAGATTTTAAACTGCTTATCTCGAACTACTGCATTCGGATCTGGTTCTGTAGTAGCACTTTTTAAATTTGGTTGATTAGTAACTTGATTAGAAAATTCTTCTGGTTTTTGTCATTAATTAATAATTAATTTTTGTTGATAAAACTTGTTGTGTATTTTTACAGTTAAAAATAGAAGTAGAGTTTGGTACTTTATGATTTGGTTTTACTAACGCAAAACAATTTCGAGGTGAAACAAAATTGGCATTGAACAGACGAATTGACGTAACCTAAAAAATTGGTTAGCGTGAAGTTTATGACAATTGACAAAATATTTGGATGTGTTAGTAAAAATGTAACACGATATATGAAAACCTCACAACAGCTTAAATCAAACTTCTTCAAAAAATTAACTTTGCTTAGAGGATGACTCCCTGAAAGTAAATATTATGTCTTGTGTGTGTATGTTTATTAGATGATTTGTAGTGGGCATCATATTAGCGCGACCCTCAACAGACCAGTTACCCATTTTAAAGTAAAACCGTATACTAAAATTTTTATTTGTGGATTTTCAATGGCCAATGACAGGCCATCGTAGAGATGTCTCCCTGAAAGTGAATATTAGGTCTTGTGTGTGCATGTCTAGTAGATGACTTGTAGTGGTCATCATATTAGCGCTACCCTCAACAGACCAGTTACCGATTTTAAAGTAAGACCTAGTTTTAAAAATCGTGTACAAATAAAATTAAATAAACAAAAATTGTTTCGGTTTTTTGTGAGAAAAAAAAATTAAAATGTTGAATTAGTATATGTATAATAGTACATTGTGTCATTAGGATTAAAAGTGATACTTTGTTTGACGAGCAATTATATTTGCATGCGAGGCGAAGCGCAGCGTAGTCGAGCAAAAGCAAATATTGCGAGTCAAACAAAGTCACTTTTAATCCGAATAACACATACTATTTTTTCTCCAACGAAGAGTTCATGTCGTGTCGGATGTATATTACTAATTATACGAGTAAGTACAAAATATGTAATTAAAACTTCAAAATTGAAACTAATTTTGTTGAAATATTTTTTGAAACTAAGGAGACCATGACTTTTGTTTGGTTTGACTATTGCATTGTATTTAACGCGTACAATAGACAAACCAAACAAAAGTCATGATCTCCTTATTAGTTTCACAAAATATTTCAACAAAATTAGTTTCAATTTTGAAGTTTTAATTACATAATTTGTACTTACTCGTATAATTAGTAATATACAACCGACACGACATGAACTCTTCGTTGGAGAAAAAATAGTATGTGTTATTCGAATTAAAAGTGACTTTGTTTGACTCGCAATCTTTGCTTTTGCTCTGCTACGCATAATATTTTTCTCCTAGTATTAAAAGTACCTACTTTTACACCAAGGATTAAAAGTCTAGCTTAGCAACACACATATTTTTTAAAATAGTAAGAAAAAGGCCAACTTTAATACCCAAAAACAGTATTAAAACAAGAGGCTTTTAAGACGTTGGGAGAAAAAGAATTTTTTTTTTACGTTTTGTTTTAATACGTTTTTAGACTTTGTCGTGATAGTATCGTGTTTGGTGTTTTAGATATTTTATATTCTGTTGTGTTTGTTGTGTTATAAAAAGTTTTTTTTAAAACTATTGACCTCGCTTTCTTTTGGACCTTCTTTAGAGCTTTTTTATTGGATTTTTGCACTATTGACCCTCGCTTGATTTTGGACACCCTTTAGAACTTTGTATTATTGGATTTTTTTAACTATAGCGGCCCTCACCTTTTGGACATCCTTTAGAACGGATTTTTACTAGAATTTTTTAAACTATTGACCTACGCCTTTTTTTGGACATCCTTTAGACCTGTTTGTTATTGGAATTTTTGAATCTATCGACCCTCGCTTTATTTTGGACATCCTTTGAACTGATTATTATTGGAATTTAAATTTAAAGATTTTGAAATTGTTAACAACTAAAAATATTTGTTACCGTAGAAGATGCCTTGCAAAAGTTCATCTAAATATAATTACCGAAAGAAAAAAAATGTTCTTTCTGGCCTAATGTTGATAAATGCTTTACTAGAACTGTCGTTTGCAGATCAAATGTTGACAAAAGCAGATAGTTCCGACATGAAAGTTCTTTGTAAAAGATTAGAGTTACAAAATTCTTTAAAAAATCGTATTAGTATTTGTTCAATTTGGCGAAAATCGTTGAACAAACCTCGCGAAGTTTCTAAAGATGCTGAGTTGAACTTAAATACTCTTATACCAATCGAAATGAATTCAGAATGTGAAACTTTCGCGGTCAGAAAAGAAGTTTTAATTATTGTACCCCATTCGGACGAATTAACGGATCTCAACTATGATATCGACAAGAATAATTTATTCGAAATTGAGGGATATATGCCACAATGCGTGCAAATTAACTCTTATGCTCCATTAAAATGGAACTTCGTAGAAGAATTAAAACTTAGTTTCGACGCGCTTCTAAACTCAAATGAGGACATTAGACTAGCTATATCAGATGCATTGGTTTCGTATAAAAATTCTTGCGTGATTTCTTACGATACTGTTCTAAATAGAAACCGGTTTAAGGGTAATATAATTGCGTATGGTCGATGCAAATATTCCACACATACACAAAGGTACAAATTTATTATTGATCGTCAGAACAAAATGAATATTTATGTATCAGGGGACAAATGTGAGGCCCACGAAGGGAAAAAAGTTTTTGAGCAGATACGGGGTAAGCGACGCATGCTATTAAAGGAAAAATTGAATTACGAAACTGCTCACAATGTAAATTTAGATATTCGAAAAAATTCTGATGTAGGTCTAATTAAAAGCGGAAATACCATGAACTTTACCACAAAGGTGGTTTTGAGAAAAATAAGATCGGAAGTACGATATGATTCGGCGGTGGGATATGGAACAGCTGGAAGTAGGAAACAAATACATAAATTGCGTTTCTTTACCTTTAGCTGTAACTTTATTAAGAAGATCGCAATTAAAGCTTATTACGAAATACAGACCATTAGTTATGTATTTAGACGGTACAGGTAGCGTTGTGAAGAAACGAAAATGTCACCCTGAGCACTGCTGTAACAAAATATTATACTGCGCTTGTGTTGTAAAAATCGGTACAACAATTGTACCAGTTGCCGAATTAATTTCAAGTAAGCATGATACGACTACGATAGCGACATTTCTGACGAAATTCAAATCAGAAATGGTGCTAATTCCAAAAATGATTTTGCCGTTAGTTTATGTAGTAGATTGGACTTGGGCCTATATTCAAGTCATTCTCCATACTTTTAATCAAATGAGTCAAATACAGTATGTAGAATTCACTTTTAGTTGTATGAATACTAACACAGGGCTTAACAAAGGTGTTGTATCGGTTTTTATATGCTGCACTCACTTTATAAATATTATATCAATTCAGATAAAAAAAAAAAATCCTAATATTAAGTCAACTACAAAAAATTTTATTCTGGATATATTTTGTGTAATATTGAATTGCGATACATTGGAGCAAGTGTACGCTATATTCAAAGTTTACTGCATTATGTGTACAAGCAGAGCCTTCTAGAGTATAGAGCCATAATCATTATGACGTATTTTTTAGAAGCTTTTTTAGTGGTATAACTTTTCACTAATTTCCATAGGAATCCATAGTAAAAATGGTGTTTTTTAGCTTCAAGTTTTTCATTGAAAAAAGCAAAAATGTTACAACATTTTTATACAAAAGTGTTCTACATACCTTTAGCAACAATATACAGGAAGGGTATATTGGTATTAAATAAATATTAATTGCAGAAATTTTAAAATTAAATTATTTCTAAAATATATTTTTCGAACTTTCATTTTGAAAAATACATCAAAGTTGGCTCTGACGAATTAAAATAATACTTGCTACATTTATCTTTAGTTTTACTAGTGTGCGCTAGATGTCTCAGATTTATACAAAAAAATACGAAAAAATTGTTTAATCACAAAATTATGGCACGTTCTTAATATTTTGAGAATTTGTTTTGCTTTTCCTACAATTTTTGAACTTAAATTTCCCCAAGTGGCGATTTTTGATACGGTTTTTCAAAATGTTTACTGCCCACTGCCATCTATGTATATTGACTTAATGCACACGATTTGTAGTAAGCTTTTCTTGTTAATTTGACCAGAAGGCTGTTGTTATGAACTTTTTTTTATATTTTGGTTTAAATAAACCAATTATTACAAGAAAATGAAAACGATTTACTTAAACGAGATTTATATATGTTGAAGTTCAAACATTTATGAAAATATTTCAGAAATCATAATTAAGAATTTACAACGTTTTCATTTACAAATTTGTCTTCGGAAAAAAAGTGATTTCCCATATGTTTTATGTGTTTTACTATGAAAATTTTGGTTTTTTCCTCGTTTCTAATTCCCTTATAAAAGCTTCGTTTTTTAGATTATGGCTTGTATAATCAAGGTTGCTTTGGTACAAGCCAATACAAAACTAAAGCTGTAGTTGACGCTTATAAACAATTTACAACTTTTTTGAAATTTTTATACTGCAATGATACTCCATCGACCAGTGCTGATAAACCCGAATTAGCAGAGAGCGAGAACCTTTTATTTGAAAATGACAAAGCTCACTATTCAAAATGCATCTTCTATAAAACATTCATGCTTTTATACGAGAATGAAAAATTCGACAATTCTGGTAGTGATGAGCAAAGTAATTTAGAAATAAATATGTTTTACTGCCAAGAATTCGTATTATTTACAATACATCGGTATTTTGCTTACCTTCCGCTATGGAGTACATACATGCTTTTCAAAATTTATTAATATAGAAAAACGTTTATCGAACTCAAATGTTGAACTGTGGTTTAGCCACGTGAAAAATATTTATATGCAAAAAAAATTTTTAAGAGTTGGCAGATTCGTAGCTTTATTGAAAACCAAAACCAAACTTTTAGTAAATTCTATAGCGGTTTCGGAAGCATTAAAACCAATCCCCAAATCACAAAAAAAAAAATTTTTTGAAACAAACAATTCAGAAGAAGACCCAGATGATATCCAAAATTCGGAGAATTGGAATAAAAAACACGTTTGTATGAATCTCCAAAGCATATCGGCAAACGAGTCCTAAAACGGTATTCCACAAAACAATTATTGTTTAAAGAAACTAAAAGCGAAATCGGACCTGATGTAGGACGACAATTATTAGTCAATCCACTTTTATCAAATGGTTTTTCATATGTCAATGAAAAACAATTAAAAGTTAGAGTTTATTCGATTCATTATCTCAAATAATGTTTACGGTAATGTCGGATAATAAATATTTGAGAGATAAATCTAAAGAAAATGACTCCGATTTTTTAAATTTTATTAGGCATTTTATAAGATAGGTATGGGGCTGATCAGTCCACTAATATTAGAAGAACTAATTTAATACTAAAGTGCTTTGATAAGTCCAACTTCTCAACGAACATTGATCATAATTGTGTGCATGTAACATCTCCAAATATATAGAATTTTTTATGAATCGCACAATTCAATTAAATTTTAAGTGTCCAGTTTGCTTAATGCCGCACGTAAAAGATAGCTTCTACGTTCCCATTGATTATGTTAATTTTAAAGAGGAAGATTTGAAACGGATTGAAAATTCTTTTAAATTTTATGGTGGAAACTGCAATAATTGTAAAAACCGATCGAGAGCCCCGAAGAATTTCAACTAACGACACTCAACGGGATTGCAATTTTGGATGTCCAACCTTATAACAAAATATATAACATTAAACTGAACGAAATTACAGAGAGGCTTGTTTTGGGAACCAAACATCTTTTATTAGTTGATATTATTCACTTCCAAAAGGCCCAAATTCGAAACTCACCGGGCCACTACATAGCTTATATTAAAAGAAAAACTGGATTGTGGGAGATCCATGATGACATGGTAGAAAACATTTTGGATACTACTCCCAAAATAGAGTTAATCCAGTATCTCTCATATATGTTGATAGTAACCCATAAATGATTTATCGTTTCCTAACTTTAATATAGATTCCCTTGTACAGTTACATTTATTACAGAGGTTACCAGATGTTTCCCCAAAATAAATGTTTCTCATATCAAATAACTCTATATCGTTATTAAAATTGTAGTATGCGGTTTTACTTTAAAATGGGTAACTGGTCTGTTGAGGGTCACGCTAATATGATGACCACCACAAATCATCTACTAAACATAAACACACATCACTCTATGTTCATTTTGACGTAAACATCTCCACGATGGCCTGTTAGTGGCTATCGAATTTGAACCTACAGTTTTTAAGGAGGGTTTTTTATAATATTTTTACAAAATCATTATTTTATAATTTTTGTTTAATTACGTACTAGGGGGAGTTGGTTGCATAAGGGAGTTTCTTTTTGTACCTTAAATATATTTGGTGTATTAGCTGATGTTAGGTTCTATTGTTACCAATACATACAAAGTTTACATTTTGTGTCAACGTTTTTTGTCATATACTTCACACTAGTAAAAACTTGTTATTTTTTCTTCAATTTCATCAGAAATAGCACCTTGGTATATTAAAAAGCTTTCTTTAATGATTAAGCGAACAAGTTCTCTGAGGTAGTCTAGAAACGATTTAAATTCAGCAGAAGCATTGATACTTCGGATTGTATCCTGAACATATTCCTTTACGAGCAATACACGAATCGTTCAAATCTGCCAACAGTTATGACAGTTTGTTTGCAAACCATTTCACATCTTCATCATGCGATTGTTAAATTGTGTAATGGACGTCGCTCACTAAACTGATTTTTAAGTTCGGTAGTCCTTTATTTCAATGAGGTAAACCTCTCGCAGCATCACATAATGTAGATTTTATAATTTCTAAGAATAATTTCTTTTTCTGCCTACACCGGTTAATACACTCACTTATAAATTATTTACGAACAAACTATAAGCTCATGTGAATCTGAAGGTTTACCGTTAAACTCCGGAACCAATTATAACAAACAATATAAATATTGAAAGACATGTTTTATGAAATAGTAACAGAAGCAATGGATTTGAGATTTGACTGCACGAATGATACCAAATCGAATATTATACACCTCAATCTTAACTTGTGTTGAAAAGACAAACTCATACTCATTATTGATAGCTAAAATAATTTTAATGCAACATTAATTTAGAAACGTTAATGAAGTTTATGTCTTTTTTATAAAACATTTTTCATGTACATAGGTACCTACGTCTGTTGTGTAAAAACTCCGAAACATAAGTAAAAAAAAAAAAAATCGACATTTCGAGAAGCGCTCGCAGAAAAGTGAGCTCATAAAATAAATAAAAATCTTATGTTTAAATTACAAAGTTTATGATGACATAAAAGCACAAGTAATTATTTTTCTTTTGTGTGACAAACTATAAACTTACAAAAGCAACAAAATCATTTTGTCATTTAATTTTTAATATTATGAAAGATGTATAAGCTCAAACAACTACAAAACAAAAAAAATATGTTTTAAAAGTTAAAAACAGCAAAAACAACAACGAGGAAGACGAACGCAAGAAATATATTTATGTTGATAGAAAGACAATAGGAAAATTATTTTTAAACAGTGCATTAAAATGTCACTAGCATAAAAGAAAAGTTTTCTTCTTCTTTTTATCGTTTGATGATGAAGAAAAACAAATTATTATTATTACTATACTACTACTATTATTATTATTATATCGTTATTATTAATAGATGAAGACACAGCAGCATAAGAAAAACTTAGGTTGGGGATTTTTCAGTTCGCCTTCCACTTGTTCAGCGAATCATTTTTTTTTTCCACTCCATAAGATAACATCAACTGTACTTTTACAAACTAATAATGAATTTTCGTTTTTTTTTGTACTTAACTATGTTAACATAATGCTTTTGTTGTAACTATTATGTAAGCCAAACAATATTGCTGCATTGTAACAATTTTTTTTATGTAATTTTAAGCGTATACAATGTGCTAATATTCTTAATCGAAATTTCTTACGTTACATACTGTCAAAAAAAAAACTTCAACGAATAAATCAACTATGTTCCTTAACTGTTGACCTAACATAGTGTTAACTTCACTTTCTATATGAGCGGACTGGATAGGAAACACAAAATTAATATTTTGTTTGTATTTTGTAAAAAATTAATTATACTTATCTTGTTGTTGTTGTTGTTATTTTCTTTTGCTCAAGACTCGACTAGCAATATAGCTGTATATGGCCCACTCTATAACTTTCAAGCGGTTAATCCAAAACTTCTAGAAGTAATGGACGCCCCTATTATATATATGTATATATATATATATATATATATATATATATATATATATATATATATATATATATATATATATATATATATATATATATCTTACACTGAGTCGCACTTTGTGATACCATTGACCAGCACGGATATTATGGGCCTTAGACATTAAAAATGCTGTACTCAGTACCACTATCTATTTTATTAAACTGATTATTGTGATACCCTCGCATTTGTACACGATATAACGGGCCTTTAACGATAATGCGCAGTACCCGGGACCACCAGCTTAATAAAGATGTTCACTCTTCAAGATCTATATTGCGACTCAATATATTTGTCTTGTTTGCATTTTTTGTATTTTGACATATCAAAATTTAATACTCAAGATCACTTCCACTATGTAGATTTGTTTAATGGTTTTTATTAACTTTTGTGGAATATATTTGTATTAATTAAACTAGCAGACAAGAGATACCTTTCTAACTTAGTGACATCTATTATTCTTTTATAATAGATGACATATTAAAAATTCTATTAAAATATTGGCGGTTTAAAACCTGGTGGGCGGTAAACATGATCTCTTTTAGCACAAGAGACAGAGGAGAATTCCCGACTTTTGCAGATATGCTTACATTCTTTGGTAAGCGAATAGACATGATAGACTCATCAAAGAGCTACACCAAGAAGTTCCAACCAAGCCGACCGCCAACAATATGAGCATACTCTGTTAATACATCCTCAGGGACATCAGCAGCAACTTGTTTCTTTTGCAAACAATGTGGAAATCGGATTTACGAATGTGATGTATATAAAGAAATGTCCGCAGATCAAAGGTCAGAAGCAATAAAAAGTAATGATAGGTGCCTTGACTAGGTGAAGCCAGAACGGGAACAACAAGGTGTTCCGTTGACATAACGATTGCATCCGTGGATGGCAAACCTTTATTTATAACGCAAAGAAGCTGCCGTTAGCCGCGATCCAGCATTTAATAACCGTGTCCTAGTTGATGTGCTGATGGGAGTGGATGTTTTCTTAAAAGCATTTCTGTTCAATAGCCTAAACCTGCCAAGTGTACTAACAGCCATTAGTACTATACTTTTGGTTGGATAGTGGCCGGCGAAAATCTAACCAATGAGCTATCTACTAACACAGCTAGTAATTTTAATGTATTAATAGATATTGACAGGAGTCTCCGCAATTACTGGGAAGTGGACGAAATAGAAAGAATTATCAAAGGAACCGCAGAAGAACTGAAATTCGAGAAAATCTTCAAATCAACTACGAGGTATGATAAAGACAATCGATTTAAAGTGAAGCTGCAATTCTAACAAAAGGAAACCATGATCGGAACATCATATATCGCGGCTTTGAATCGATTGAAAGCTATGGAGAAATGATTTGAAAGGGACAAGGAATTTGGAAGCCTATACAAAGTGTTTATGAGTGAATATGAAGAGCTTGGACAAATGCAAAACCCATACCTTGGTGCAAAAGCAAAACCAATAAATACTTACTATCTTCCACACCATGGAGTGCTAAAGCTAGGTAGCGCAACCACAAAAATTAGGGTTATCTTCGACGCTTCTACAAAATCTTCGAGTGGAGTGTCACTAAATGATGTGTTGCTTTTTGATCGCACAATTCAACCTTCACTAATTGAGATATTGATGAGATTTCGACAGTATGAATACGTGATATGCGGAGATATCGAAAAGATGAATAGGCAGGTGCTGGTATATAAAGA
Organism: Tipula helvola; assembly: GCA_963556165.1. NCBI lineage: Eukaryota > Metazoa > Arthropoda > Insecta > Diptera > Tipulidae > Tipula > Tipula helvola. The sequence goes on from OY744483.1 coordinate 128,584,563, forward strand.
GGATTATCAATATCAAAATATTTTATGGCGAACTAATCCAAATCAACCACCAGTTACTTATCAATTAAAAACACTTACTTATGGAACAGCATTAGCAGCATTTATGGCAACTCGTTGTTTAAAGGAAGTTGGAGTTCAACTACAATCAATCGAACCAAAAGCAGCACAGATAATATTAGAAGACATGTACGTGTACGGTATGATGACCGGAACAGGATCCACAACGGAGATTAAAACGTTGGTAACGCAAGTTAAAGGGGCTTTGGCAAATAAGGTGTTTCAACTCCGCATATTTCTTTCAAACAATGAAGCACTGCGAACATTTCTTCAAAACAACACGTACGAAGATACCTTTCAATTTGCCGTACAGTTAGAAGCGACTTACCCATTACTTCCAACAAAGAAACCAAAGATAAAATAAGAATACATAAAATACCAAGATGGTTATAAACAACCAGCCAACCCACGCTGATTGGTTTTAGTGACGTGAGTGAGCGAGCCTATGCCGCGTAAGAACGGAAATAATTCTATTTACAGACTCAAAGATAGTTTTGAATTGGTTGCCGGCGCACCCAAGACGTTGGACTACGTTTGTTTCAAATAGGGTTAGCAAAATAACACAGATGTACCAGCGAGAATGCTAGTGTCACGTCGCATCGAAGGATAATCCTGCCGATATCGCCTCCCGAGGTAGTACTATGAATGAATTAAGTAGAAATAAGCTATGATGGCACGGACCTAATTGGTAAAACAAGAGACAATCACTGAAGAAATACGACCGTCAAATGTGGACGCGTTTACAACATCCATAGATAGTTTCATTGATAATTTCATAAGCCGGTATTGCAGTTCTTTAAAATGGCCAAGGTATTGGCCCTCATAAAATACAGAACTAGAGAGACGTGCAGAGAAGAAATCGAAGCAGCTGAAATGTTCATTGTTCAGCACATCAAAAAAGCAAATGTCCCTGATGAAATAGAAGCACTGCGGAACAAGCAATCCCTGTCGAAACATGGCAGATTAGTCACTTTAAATCTCTTTCTTGACGACAAAAGTGCCCGTGAACACACAGGAAGGCTAGAAAGCTATATACGTGTTCACAAAAAATTATAAACTCATATTGGACCAATTCCAGTGGGGTATGGGCGCATGGCCAATGGTAGTGATCAGTTAAACCAAAATTTGAAATATCGTATTAATTAATTATTAAATTTAAGTCAAAATATTTCAAAGAATTTTATTGCACACAACATTTTTAGTTAAAACTTTGTCGCAGGAGCCCGAATGTGCGAATGATATCGGAACTTCTTGTGGGAATATGAGTCCATAGGTCATATGAGAAGAATTAGGAAATCAAACATAGAACTTATTTCTTATTTTCTATCACATCATGGAATAACTAAAGAAGCCAGTTCAACAAATAAGCTGAGAGTCACGTTAGACGCTTCAGTAAACAGCAGGTCAGTTAATTCATTAAACGACGCTATGATGGTCGACCGACCAAACAGCTATTACTATATATTATCTTATTAAAATTTGGCCAACATCGTACCGGACTTATAGCACCTAATCAAAACTATTTCTGGCCACAAGAGCAATGATGGAGATATCTGATCGAAATGCTGCAATCTGCCCACAAGCGTCGCTCATACTAAGTACAGAATTTCTATCAAGCATGGCGAGTGTCGTCAGAGAAATGACACCAGTGCACTTTGAAGAACATGCACACGGCGGTCTAGGTATTGAGACTACATTGGCATCCATTACGTAACATTTTCAAAAATTTTGTAAGATTGGATGATTCATTTTTTCCGACAAAAATAAAGCTTTGGTCGGCATCTCGAATCAATGACCCTGTAGGGCGGATTCAACCATTGTCTTTGACTGGCTATCACTTCATCGAAGAACATTGCAAACGTGATGAATCCAAGCTATTTCAGATATAATTACAACTAACAGCGACATAAATATTGGTTACATTGTCGCAGTTGCCATAAAATTTGTAAAATTTTTAGAATCACTAAGAGAGTTAGAAATTTCTTTACATATTACTTTACAAGTAATATGAAAACGTCAACATTGTTAAGGACAACTGGAGACATTAGTAGAAGAAAAGTATTGTTTAAGGCATTGCAGTGTTGGGTGGTTTACCATCAACGAGAATATTTCATAAAATCAGCCACTGCACAGAAAAAAAATTACTATCAATTTTACCATGCATTGATCAGGACGGAGTACTCAGAGTGGTAGGCAGAATACGGCAATCATTTGTTTTAGATGAAATCAGGTATCCTGCTCTAACATATTACTCAAGAACTATTGTACATACATATGTATCTCATCGCAAAAGAGCTCCATGAAAAAAATTTCCACGCCAAGTTCATCGTCCGTGTTAGAAGGTAACCGTAGATTATGCGGGTGAATTAAACATCTAAATGATTAAAGGCTCACATTATGAATCTTTGTGTACATGTCCACTAAGGTGGTGTACATATAAAAACCGTATCTGATCTCACTTCTTAAGCATTTATCAGTGCAATTTGTCGTATTATTATCGGGCGCTGTTTTTTTTTAGTTTACTTTTCTTCAAAAATAATTAAACATTTTTATTTAATTTTAAATTAAAATTTGCTAATTGTACCTATTGCTGCAACGTCGGGAACTTGTGATGGCATCTTTAAACTGCCTCGAATAAGAAATTCGATTTCGAGTTTTCAGCTTAAAAATTTGCAAATTATGCCCCAGACCTTTGAGTCTTGTGATATAATCTTGAACCTTTTGATTAAAAAAATGGGCAGCAGACAGCAAAAATCGATTGATCGCCCTTAAGAAGAGCGCAAAGATTTAAATAAAGTTGCAATAATGCCGTAGAAAATGACAGCCAATGCAGAAGTTTTATTAGTATGTTGTCCACCTCTTGATCTACACCGATACTATATTATAAATGAGCTTATGCTCAAAATGGGTATCTCAAAATTTTTGTAAATAAGTAAATAAATAAATAAAATAAATAAATAAAGAAGATGAGCAGTTATTTGTGTTTACAGTGACAACGCAACCAAATTCGTTGGTGCTAATAATTCACTAAATAAATTATTCCTATTTCTAAAAGATAATAAACATGACATAATCTCTTTCCTTTCAAAGGAATATTTCATAAACTGTCATTTCAGCGTGCACCTGGTGAAAGCCACTGGAATGGTCTTGTCGAAGCAGCTGTAAAATCTACGAAATTTCACTTTACCCTCCGAGAACACACAGGGTCAATTTGATACTTGCCTTAAGTTCGATCGTAAATATCTTAAAAGCTTTTTGTAAATTGAAGGGCCTGATGTTCTCTAGCTATAGTTTTCAGTACCAGCTACACGTTACGGTGCTTCCTTTATAAAGCGCAACACACAGTAAGTGATTGGCATTGGTTTTTGAACCTGTTGTGTACCAAGCGTCGGTTTACTCCGAAAAAAAAAATTTCATTTGAGGTGAGACGGGTTTTACATTCTAAATTGGACCAATTAGGATGGAACTTATCTATTGTTTAACGGATTTTAGTAAAATTTGACATAAGCGGTACAAATGGGATTCTAAAAGATATGGAATATACTCAAGCAGGATGGAACGTGGCTATTCCTTAACCGATTTTGATGGAATTCGATTTTTGTCTTGCTTTTTAAACTTTAACTAAAACTCCTTTCTGTTTATGACCGAATTACTTTTGAGTACTTTTGAGTAGGGCCCCAGGGCAACCAGTGTATAGTTCTTTGAGGACATTTCAGTAAAAAAGAGAAAACAAGAGATATTCCAGTCCACATACTTTTGACTAAAATATCTTTCAAGAAAGTTGTTCAGTCCAAATACACGAAGGGCATTCCAGTCAAACTATTTTTTGACCGAACCACGGGTTTTCGTCATAAGATTTGTATGAGAAATTGTATGACTAAAAAACCAAAGAGTTGCCTTCTAATTTTTGACTAAAATGTTTTTGCTTTGAATTCCGAGATACCCAAATTTTATGTTAATCATCCAGAGACGATTGAGACTTTCAACGGCGCAATTAAAGTGACTATTGGTGAAAATGAATGAAAATGTACTGAACAATTGGGCCAACAGAATGGGCTACTGGCAGTCATTGCAATTCGGCTTTTTTTGTTTTTTTCCTTATAAACAAACAAAAAAACAGTGTTATTGCATATTCGTTTATGCATTGTTCGACATGTCCAGCGAATCCATCCCTACACATTGGCAACTGCTTTGAACAGATATCGTACTCTCAAATAATTGAAATTAATTTAAAAATAAATTAATAAAGATTAATTTTATTTAAAAAATTATAAATTGTTGCTTTGCCTTGAATTTTCATCTTAAAAACAGTTTAAAGGTGCTAAGCATTTACCATATTTTTCCAAAATTTATTAATTTACATCTACCTCGATACGTTGGGAGTATGAAAGCAGGCACGCTTGCATCTCTAGATAGCCTTCGTAGAGTGTACATTAAAAACCGCTTTTGTACTCACTATATGCGATCTGAGTAATTATTATAAAACGGATTCACGATTGAAAATCGGCTTAATAAGTGAGCACTTCCTTAGGATAGGGAAACAACCTATAATGAAACTTCGATGAAATAGGAAGGAAATATGGCCAGAAATTTCATAACTTGTTAATTTCAGATAAATGGGTGGAATAGAATCGAATCCGGCACTTTGATTAATATCAAGATTTGACAATTCGGATAAAATAGTAACTAATTCCAAACGAAACATTGAAAATATTGACTTACTTAAAGCATTATTAAAATAATAAACATTAGATTTGAAATATATATACTCTAAATGAAATCGGCAAACAAATCACAAGTATCTCTTACGTTATCACAGGAACGATCATTTAAAAACATCGTACTAGGGTAAACATCGGGGGTAAAATATCATAAAAGGATGTCTTTTGTAATTAACAAAGTACCAACATTGCTTTGGCTTTGATTTAATCGTTGATTCAAGTTCCAAATCGGTTTAGATATACTGTAACGATTAAATCGCTACAATGACCGGCAAGGTGGCCACCTCTGATCAGATCAAAAATCGTTATTTTGTTTTTATTGAAATTGACTATGATATAGCTAGAGACGAAAGTCAAAAAAAAAAAAAAAGATAATTAGGGGAGTTGATTGAGAATTTTGAACAAGTGAAGTCATTAGTAAAAAAATAAAAAAAATAAATATTAAAATTAATAATTGTTTTTGTGCTGTATAAAAAAATGTGGTTATACTAAAAATTACAAAGATAAATAAAATGTAATTTATTAATTAATATTTGTAATATTAATCACTAACCTAGATTAATAAGTTTTTAAAAGTTAAGATTAAAGATTATCAGAGAATAATCTCGAAAACAGAAAACAATAAAAAACTGTAATTTTATGAGTGAGTGCTAAATTTGTGATCGTACGATATTTTGGCGATCAAATGAATGAATGGAAATGCATAGTTTTTTTGTGGTTTTTTCCTAAAATTTGCATAACAGTGTCGTTAATTAAAATTATCTGTCTAATTAATTAATTTTTTTATAATTATAAGTTTAATAATATAATAAGTTACCAGTTAATAAAAATAATAAACAAAATAAAAAAAGAATTAATTCGTGTTAATAATTATCGAAATTAATTCAAGAAGAAACTCTATGTAATAATTCTTAATTAATAAGTGTACCATAAGCCAATCCTAGAATAAAAATATAAAAAAAAAAATAAAACCATTCGTGAATGAGTTACCACTTTCATTCTTCATCGTTGCGTACAGTATTGTCCAAAATTATTTCAAGTTAAACTAATACTGTAATCCACGTCGTTCATGAGAATTGTGTTCCGAACTGTATCTACAATATAAACAATGCAAATCATCTGTACCATCATATTTACAATTGTGTATGCGGTTCAATATGACAAAAATACACCGAAATCTCAGCTGATAACATAATAATCATCATCATACACTTCGTCATCACATCATCAATAATCAACCAGGTTTTTTTTTTATTATTAGTATAAATTGTTATTATTATTATTAAATTATTATATTATTATATCTAATATTCTTACTATGATTACTAAATTTCCTATAATTAATTAATTAACTTTTATAATTCAAATGGTGATGGTAGTTAAGTTTTTATTGTAAATTCAAATTTTTTTCGGTGCACCAAACAACTTAGGCTAATCATTAAATTCTTATTTTGTTTTCTTAGTGTAAATTTTCTTTATTTCTGTAATTTTTTTTTATTTTTGCACATCTGTAAAAATTTCAAATCAATATTTTTTGTGATTTAATTAAAAGTGAGATTTACAATCAATTCAATTTTTTCCAATTATTATCTTTATTACTATTTAATTCCGCCATGAGATAAGTGTGTGTCAAGATAGGATGTGACCATGGTAGGTAGTTAGGTTAGGTAAGTATGGGTATCGGTGTGTGCTGGATCCTTGTTGTCCCTATAGTGTTCCTTCGGCGGCAATACAAGATGTAACTATGCTTCATCTCCACCCACCCATCCGATGAGCTTTAGCCAAGCTAACATAGTCCGCCTTGAAGCCTCTAGTTATTTAAATGAAAAACAAACAATTCTGATAACGATGTGGGCAAATCATGGCATCAAATAAAAATTATATTTTTTTTTTGGTGGCCCCCTCGCCTACCATCAGATCGTTACAGTGGCGCCCAAAACCTACTGGCTTTTCCTATTCATTTTTCCTCAACCATTTTTTTTATTATTATTATTTTTTTTTTAATGTCCATCTACGCAACTGGTTCCATATATTTATGTTGATACATTTGTTAGTTTGATGGATCATTTTAATTCTAGTATTTTTCCCAATTAATTTTATAATTTTGATTGAAGATAATATGGTTCTTGTACGCATTTTGAATAAGCATTTCTTCCATGTACCAACATGTTGATTGGATGTGTATTTCAATGCTGCTTACATGAGGCTGTTAGTTCAATACCAAACAACACATTTAATTCGCATTGATTCTAAAGTTTACTTTATTGATTTTAATGTTAGATTTTTCATTTGTGTTGCCATACTTTCATCAGTGCTCTTTATTCCATCGAAAATGATGTTGATTAATTTGCATCTGGTAGTAAATTTTTTTTCCTATTTTCCTATATCATCCTAACCTTTCAAACCAGCACAGGCAAGGTACTACTATACTTACATTATGCTACTTTATTATGGTCACATCCTCTTATTCTATCAATTTATCAAATTTTTTTTTATTATCTAAATATTTTAATATTATCGTTTCTAGCTTATATCATTTCATAAGTTTATTTGAATTATTACTATTATATTTGATTTTTTTTAGGATTAAACGGTTTATTTTTTTTATTTTAAGTTTATTTTTGCAAAAACCTCTGTGGTTTTATTTACTTAGAAATATCGATATTATTATAATTGTAAAGTATTATTTGAATTTTTTTTTTCTATCGAGCGATTGTCACAACCGTTTCAAATCTACATTTTGCTACATTTTTCGCGACACCCTGATATCCAAAATAGATTCGATACAATGTCATCCTTTATTTTAAACTCCGAAAATTTGGAAACCGACGAGTTTCATATAGAATGTGAAGTACGCCAAATTAGTGGTACACTAAAATCACAATTTGATGCATTAGATACTCGTCTCAATCAGGAACTTAGTAATCCTGATTTAATTCCAACACAACCTCACCCGTACGCCAGCAGATGTCCTACTAACGAAACATCAATTTGTTCGGCTAAACTGCAATATTTACAAGCTAGACTCGTTAGATTTATGGAAAATAATCCGGATGCAGAAGGAGAATTCGACATCCTTACGACGCAGTTACTCCATTTAAAAGGTCGTCTTGAGCGAATATCAAACATCGAAGCAGTTCGTATAGCGAGTTCAGAATATCTTCAAATTTGCCAAGGCCTTCTTGTTTTGTGTGAGGACTATAAAAACAACGTTAAGGATATTAATTCTTCCTTAGCGGAAGTTAGCGCTATTCACATAAAGAAATTCGAAGACGGGGTGAGAGAGGGAACACGAGAACCGAACCTCCCACAAAAAGAACCTCCACAGGGTATTTCAACCCCAAAGTTGATACAAAATACTTCTGAGAATGTACCCACCACGTCAAATTCCCAATCTGAAGTTATGATCATGAATTCTGGTTATTCTCAACCTCCACCGCAAACAGTTTACTATAATTCTATTCCTCCATCATATGTACGACCAAGTTTACCACGTTACACTGGAGTCCCGCAACCTCCACTGTTACCATGGAGAGGAAATGTTATTCCACAAAATATTCGATATGACTCTCAAATTCCTACACAATTTCATTCAAAGGTAAACTCCCAAGCTCCGTTAGGTGGTTCTATTGGAGAGCAAACACAACTAGTAGCTAAATTACCCTTACAAACACCAGTTCATAAGTGGAACGTAAAGTTCGACGGGTTGCCTACCGGTATGGCAGTAGAAAAATTTGTCATGCGAATTGAGCATCTGGCGACAACGCATGGTGTATCATTAGACCAACTTATCCATGATGTAAGCTTCCTACTTAGCGGACCTGCATTGGAACATTATTGGTTAACGATTCAGCAAAATCCGGGATGTAATTGGCCTCGTCTCCGGAATTCATTTCTACACCGCTTCCAAGACCGAAGAACGGATGTGGATATTCGTAAACTACTAGATGATCGTAAGCAGAAGCCTAAGGAACCATTTATAGATTTTTACTACGATATTCTATCGATAGCTATGCCTATGAAAGTCCCGTTAACGGAAAGCGAGTTGTTGGAAATGCTGAAAAAAAATATGCGTCTAGGTTTAATTAGCCATTTAGCAGGTAGACCTATATCGTCGCTCAGTGATTTGGTTAACATATGCATTTCCACAGAGGATACTTGGAAACGAATCGGTTATATTCCTGAGACAGCTATGAATTTAAAACCCTATAATATTCACGAAGTATCTACCTCACAGATTAATTCAGTTAATTATCACAATCCCACCGTATCTCACATTAATACAGAACAATCGATTATTTCTAATGATGACGTAAACATTTCACATTATGCAGCAACCCAAAATGCCATTGAATATAATCCGAATAATATCTCCGCATTAAACCCTAGTCGTCCCGTTCTGTATAATCCTCAAGTGGCACCACCAACGCCTCTATATTGTTTTAACTGTAGGGAAATAGGACACCATTGGTTTAGATGTGAGTTACCATCTAGAACATTTTGCTATATGTGTGGGAAACCAGAGGTTAAAACCGTACATTGTCCTGACTGTTCTCAGAAGATGGGAAACCACCTCACGGAAATGAGGCAAAGCGGTCCATCCCATTTCCGGCAGTCAAGTCTCGGACCAAGAGCAATTTTGGCACGACCTCAATTGAGGAATCCAGCACCCCAATCGAGCAATCAAAAAAATCCCTAAATTCTATCAATTCTTCTAATATTGTTCCCATAAAATCATCCTCCAAAAATATCAAGTCGGTTTGTTTTAGACTTCGGTCCAAGAGATACTTTAAAGAGCGTAAGCTTATGTTTGCTAAATGTTCCGAAACTATTATATCTAACGCTAGTGCAGACAAACGCCCGTATGCGTCAGTCGAAATTGAAGGTACTAAAATCCAAGGATTATTAGACAGTGGAGCAACCATTAGTGCATTGGGTAGTGGAGCGGAAAATTTTGTTTCAAAACATCATCTCGTACTGTATCCAATATCTACTTTTGTGCAAACCGCTTGCGGGTCATCTCAACCAGTACTTGGTTATGTTAAGGTTAAGATGTCTTTCAATAACAAACAAGTACCGATGAAAATTTTTGTGGTCCCTTCACTACAACAACCTTTATATTTAGGTTGTGATTTTTGGGAAACTTTTGGTATTGTACCCCGGATCATTTCAGAATTAAACACAAATTCTGCTACTCAAACCGTAAATTCCAAATTATTAAAACAGTATGACCTAACCGAAGATCAGCGGAGCCGTCTCCAAAGTATAATTGAGCGTTTACCAAACTTCAGCAAAATGGGATTAGGGCGAACTCCTTTGCTTACTCATCATATTGACGTTGGGGATGCCTCCCCAGTGAAGCAAAGATTTTATTCTGTGTCGCCGGCTGTCCAAAAATTAATATATGCTGAGCTTGATCGAATGCTTCAGTTAGACGTCATTGAGGAAAGCTACAGTGCTTGGAGCTCCCCAATGGCTATAGTGAAAAAGGCAAATGGGAACATTCGATTATGCTTGGACGCTAGGAGATTAAACGCACTCACCAAAAAAGACGCGTACCCGTTACCGCTGATCGACGGCCTTCTCAATAGACTAAATCATACGAAATATATTTCGAGCTTGGATCTCAAGGATGCCTTTTGGCAAATTCCCTTGGATCCAAGCTCAAGAGAGAAAACGGCGTTCACCATCCCGGGACGCCCATTATACCAATTTAAAGTAATGCCGTTTGGGCTCTGCATTGCGCCCCAAACCCTGTCGAGGTTGATGCACCGCGTTATTCCCCATCAGCTTCATGATCAGGTATTCGTTTATCTCGATGATCTCTTGATAACCACAGCCACACTGGATGAGCATTTTGCAATTCTTTCCGAAGTTGCAGAAAGGCTCTCCAAAGCGGGACTTACCATAAATGTGAAAAAATGTGCTTTTTTACTGAGAGAAATCGAATACCTTGGTCATGTCGTTGGTGAGGGAGGAGTGCGTCCCAACCCCGAGAAGGTAAGGGCCATTGCAGAGTTCCCTACTACTCTGCTTTGTCTTCACCCCTGACTGACCTTTTAAAGAAAGGCCGAAAATTCCTCTGGAATGAAGAAGCCCAACATTCCTTTGACAAATTGAAATCAGCGTTAGTCTCAACCCCTGTATTAGCAACGCCTGATTTCAACAAACGGTTCTTCATTCAATGTGATGCTAGCTCAACAGGTGTTGGAGCTGTTCTATTTCAAAAAGATCAAGATTCTGAAGATAGACCATTAGCTTTTATGTCCCACAAATTGTCAGGTGCTCAACGGAATTACAGTGTAACGGAGCTCGAATGTCTAGCCGCATTGATGGCTGTCGAAAAATTTAGAGCATACATCGAGGGGCTTCCGTTCACTGTAATTACCGACCATGCAAGCTTAACTTGGCTAATGTCAACTAAGGACTTAACAGGACGTTTAGCTCGTTGGAGCTTAAAGCTCCAAGGCTTCAACTTTGACATAGAGTATCGTAAAGGCTCGCAAAACTGTGTTCCGGATGCTTTGTCGCGAGTGCACATGGATGCATTTTCACTATCAGATCGACCCTTGAACATCGATTACGACTCTCCTGCATTTCAGTCGGAAAACTATGTCCAGCTCATCCTCGCACTGGAATCTAGCGCTGTCAAGAGTAATATAAAATCTATAGATGGGAAAGCTTTTATTAATCTTAAGCCTCAATCTAATGTTCGACCTGACGCTGACGTACCATGCTGGAAACTAATTGTTCCAGAGGAACTGCGACGTGCTTTAATGGATTCTGCACACTTACCGGCGACCTCAGCTCATTTAGGGATACGAAAAACCATAGATATTCTCAAAAGATACTTTTATTGGCCCGCTTTGTCTCTTGATGTCAAAAATTATATCAATTCATGCGATATTTGCAAGGCGAATAAGGCATTAAATTATTGTAATCGACCTCCTCTGGGAACATTGCCTACCACATCCAGACCCTGGCAACGAATTTATGTGGATTTCTTGGGACCTTATCCTAGATCACGAAATGGCAATACTTCTATTCTAATTGTCGTTGACCATTTATCCAAGTTTGTGTTAACCAAGGCTATTCGACAGGCTACTGCAAGTGAGGTGGTTGGATTCCTCGAGTCACAGGTCTTTTTAATGTTTGGGATTCCTGAGATGTTAGTAACAGATAACGGGAAACAGTTTGATTCGAAACTATTGAAAGAATTATGCCAAAAATATGGCGTCCGACATTTATTTACTGCGAAATATGCACCACAGGCTAACGCATCCGAGCGAGTGAATCGGACACTACTTGCTGCTTTACGTTCATATATCCATAATGACCAAAAGGTATGGGATATCAATCTGGCCGCTGTTACTAATGCTCTTCGAAACTCTATTCACGAGGCTACTGGTGTTTCACCTCACTTCGCGGTATTTGGACAACATGCTATCCTTCACGGATCCGTATATCAACTGCTGAAAGCAAGTCAACAACTCGCTGGAAATCATTTATACCTTGATCAAAAACCTGAGATGTTACATCAAGTTTATCTCAAAGTTACGCAGCACTTGCAGGATGCTAATAAAAAATCACAATCTCTCTATAATGTACGAAGCAAGATTCCAAAAGTTCGTGTAGGGCAAATCGTATATGTAAGAAATTTTGCCCAGAGTAATGCTGCTGAGAGTTTTGCAGCTAAATTGGCTCCTAAATTTATTAAATGCGTTGTATCGAATCTAATTGGTAGTGTGGCTTGTGAGTTAGATGATATGAACGGAAACTCACTGGGGGTATATCATCTCAAGGATATAAAAATTTAATTATTTTCTTGCGCCTAGCATGAGACCCATCTCAGGGACAGGTCGTCCCCACGATTTGTAACGATTAAATCGCTACAATGACCGGCAAGGTGGCCACCTCTGATCAGATCAAAAATCGTTATTTTGTTTTTATTGAAATTGACTATGATATAGCTAGAGACGAAAGTCAAAAAAAAAAAAAAAGATAATTAGGGGAGTTGATTGAGAATTTTGAACAAGTGAAGTCATTAGTAAAAAAATAAAAAAAATAAATATTAAAATTAATAATTGTTTTTGTGCTGTATAAAAAAATGTGGTTATACTAAAAATTACAAAGATAAATAAAATGTAATTTATTAATTAATATTTGTAATATTAATCACTAACCTAGATTAATAAGTTTTTAAAAGTTAAGATTAAAGATTATCAGAGAATAATCTCGAAAACAGAAAACAATAAAAAACTGTAATTTTATGAGTGAGTGCTAAATTTGTGATCGTACGATATTTTGGCGATCAAATGAATGAATGGAAATGCATAGTTTTTTTGTGGTTTTTTCCTAAAATTTGCATAACAGTGTCGTTAATTAAAATTATCTGTCTAATTAATTAATTTTTTTATAATTATAAGTTTAATAATATAATAAGTTACCAGTTAATAAAAATAATAAACAAAATAAAAAAAGAATTAATTCGTGTTAATAATTATCGAAATTAATTCAAGAAGAAACTCTATGTAATAATTCTTAATTAATAAGTGTACCATAAGCCAATCCTAGAATAAAAATATAAAAAAAAAAATAAAACCATTCGTGAATGAGTTACCACTTTCATTCTTCATCGTTGCGTACAGTATTGTCCAAAATTATTTCAAGTTAAACTAATACTGTAATCCACGTCGTTCATGAGAATTGTGTTCCGAACTGTATCTACAATATAAACAATGCAAATCATCTGTACCATCATATTTACAATTGTGTATGCGGTTCAATATGACAAAAATACACCGAAATCTCAGCTGATAACATAATAATCATCATCATACACTTCGTCATCACATCATCAATAATCAACCAGGTTTTTTTTTTATTATTAGTATAAATTGTTATTATTATTATTAAATTATTATATTATTATATCTAATATTCTTACTATGATTACTAAATTTCCTATAATTAATTAATTAACTTTTATAATTCAAATGGTGATGGTAGTTAAGTTTTTATTGTAAATTCAAATTTTTTTCGGTGCACCAAACAACTTAGGCTAATCATTAAATTCTTATTTTGTTTTCTTAGTGTAAATTTTCTTTATTTCTGTAATTTTTTTTTATTTTTGCACATCTGTAAAAATTTCAAATCAATATTTTTTGTGATTTAATTAAAAGTGAGATTTACAATCAATTCAATTTTTTCCAATTATTATCTTTATTACTATTTAATTCCGCCATGAGATAAGTGTGTGTCAAGATAGGATGTGACCATGGTAGGTAGTTAGGTTAGGTAAGTATGGGTATCGGTGTGTGCTGGATCCTTGTTGTCCCTATAGTGTTCCTTCGGCGGCAATACAAGATGTAACTATGCTTCATCTCCACCCACCCATCCGATGAGCTTTAGCCAAGCTAACATAGTCCGCCTTGAAGCCTCTAGTTATTTAAATGAAAAACAAACAATTCTGATAACGATGTGGGCAAATCATGGCATCAAATAAAAATTATATTTTTTTTTTGGTGGCCCCCTCGCCTACCATCAGATCGTTACAATACTTATATACTTCTTACGCAATTCAATGGAAGAGTTATAATTAGCAACATTACTAGGGATAAATCTCTCAATATACCTACGTTAATGATTCGATAGAATTCGCTCAACCTATCGTCAATATTATCTCAAGCACAAAAAAACGACCAACCATAAACATCCAGTAACGCATTTAAGGAACTGTTATCGCCCATTTTAAAATTAAAATTCCATGAGTTCTCATTTTCTTCGACCAACTCGCACAGCATTCAAATAAAACTTAAATATTCAGCGGAAAGTGCAAAATACTAGACGATCCAGTTAAATACTCCACGCAGAAATTGTCACCTCATGATGTGACTGGATGAATATTTATTAGAAACTGCAACCACAATACCACCACCCTTGTTATAAGTGTCCATTTGCAGGTATCAATCCCTCCGAAAAACAGCATAAGATGTCGGGAAATGTTCCTCTGTTTTGAAATGGACTGTTAACCACCACGACTCAACGAGTCTGGTTTCCAAAATGACAACTGTTTTGCCTTCAAAATAAAATTCTCAAATGACATCACATATTTACATATAGTAAACCTAATGTACAAAATATGGTTTGTACACCGAAAGCGAGTTCGCTATTTCCCTTATAGAGGGTAACTGATAAATAGTGCCAATTACGAATTTAATTTATGAAACAAATATCAAGAGAAACAAAACATTTTACAGTTTTTTATACTTTACAAATTAAATAAATTTCACAGCATTTTAATTTCACAACAAAAGTAAAATAATGAATTCAAAATTAAATTGAAAAAAATAAAGAACAAAAATGTGTTTAGAATTTTAAATTTTATTAATTTTATTCGAAATAAAATTCAGCAACAAAATTCTAAATTATTTTAATTTCCAAATAAAAAATAAAAAAAAAAAAATATTTAATCCTTTTTTTATACACAGTTTTATTTAAAAAATAATTGTAAAAGGAAAATTGGAAAATCTGTGTCACTTCTCGAGCTATGTTTAAAAGAACACGACACCTAAACTACGAGTAGTGTGGTGTTAATTGTAAATGCTATCTGATACGCCCTTTCTAAAGGTATTGTTGATACATTATTATATTTATGCATAAAGTGAATCTTTAAAACATATCGGATTTGGGATATTTCACATTGTTTAAGTAAGACATTTTTTTGTTCTTTATACAAGGTGGACTTTTACCAACATTTACTTGAAGATTCGGGTCAAATTCACACTTGGGAATGAATTATGGTTTATTGTGGAGTCGGCATTGATTGATTGGAGGGTTGAACCAAGCTAGAAGCAAAACCTATCGGAGATAGCCGGACCTAACCAAACACCCTGTTACTCACAACATTTGGAGGATTTGGAAACGTGAATTAATAAATTCATCAATAATAAATTAAAATTCATTTCTTAACATAAAATCAAAGTGATTATGAAACCAACTGTAATCCATAAAATAGTAGTGAACAAAAAAAATTAAACTGTGGTGAATAAATGCTACGTGGAAAATTTGCGATTGATTCTCAAGAATCATCAACAAAAAAAAAATCAGTCAAATACCACAAAATTCATCATCATCATAACTCAAATTTTTAATTCAACTTATAATAAGCGGCTTTGAGTTAGATTCTTCATATGATCAGCCGGATCGTGAAACTAATTCGTTTTAGGTGGCTCTGTCTATTACTATCGCTATTAAAGTGCTGTTCGATTTAAATGCATATGATTGAGAACATGTGTGTGCCTGTGCATCTTATTTTTCATGATAGCAGCATATATTTGATTGTCCTTGTCGAGCTCTAGAGTTATTGTTGTAGCAGGGCCAATGGCTTCGAGTTCTTGTGTTTAATTGAGAAAGCATAGCGTTGATTTTTGACAGGAGATCTTCTACACCGGTTCGACTAGAGGATGGCGGACGATTTTCATCACGGTCCCGGGTATTATGAATTTGGGGTATTTGGTTGGCATTGGAATTGGAGACTGCTAGAGATTTTATTTGATGCCAGATTTTCAATGGTTTCCTTTCTCCCATCTCTGATTTTTCTGGGCCGCCTTCAAGGTTTCGTGCGTCTGGTTTTTGTGCCAAGCTAATTTGGTCGTACTTGTTGTCACTTGCTGAAGTTACCGTTTCTGTTTATTGGTTATAAAATTAACAAAAATTAGTTTTTAGTAATCTCGTTATTTTTATTTAAGTGAGGTTTAAATAACGTTTTATTGTAAACTCTACAAATCTTTGATAAAATGGAAATCCCAGCTACCCCTAATAACAACTGTTTGTGAAGTTTATTTGATTCGCATCATCATTTCCAGCAATAAACGGATGCTATTATATGTATAGTATAATGTAAAAACCATTTTCATTAAACAAAAATATTTTCTGCGATGAAACCATAAAAATAACCATTAAATTTTGTGTTGATATTAATTCACCGAAACGAAAATTTTATTTATATCTCTGTATCCATATACATTTGATCCTCTTAATTTTTAGTCATATTTACGATATCACATTTGTACAATGTACACACACGATGATACACCCAGCAAACAGGATAAAACCAAGAAAAAAAAATTAAAAATGAAATGACCAAATCTAATTTAAGTATCTTTCCCTAATTCAACCAAAACAACAATTATCCTAAGCCCGAAAAAATAACAAAACAAAAATACTCGTATATACGGATAAAACCACAAATTTTTCACTTAATTTCAAAATCATCAAACAAAGTGTATAGATATACAAAAATATGAGAATTAAGCTGAACTCAGGATA
Organism: Tipula helvola; assembly: GCA_963556165.1. Classification (NCBI taxonomy): domain Eukaryota; kingdom Metazoa; phylum Arthropoda; class Insecta; order Diptera; family Tipulidae; genus Tipula; species Tipula helvola. The sequence goes on from OY744483.1 coordinate 128,601,671, forward strand.
ACGTTATTGTATGTGCTGCAGGAATACAATAACAAGAATAAAGTAAATAAAATTTTCAATTTTTGTCCATTTTCCTTTTAATCTTGGTTTTTTATTTTGTGGATTTTGTTAATGTAGAACGAAACATAAAAAGGCTCGACTATCTTTTATTGCGACAATAAATTTTAAGATGTACATAATATAAGATAAAAGTAAGTTTAACTATCATTTCTTGTTGTTGTTTAGGTTCGCTTATGGTGTGTTATGTAATTTGGCTAAAGTTATTGTTGTGGAAAATAATCAAAAATTTTGACTGGCTTGCTTGAGTGTATAGCTACGTCTAATTTTGAAAATAATTTTTAGCATGCTGCATATCGATTGAGGATAGAAAGAGCGTAGAGCAGTCTCCCATTACAGTACGCATGTATAGATCTCGACCATGTAGCCGGCTCAATAGAGCCTCTCTAATGTGAGCTTCTATTCTTTCCAGTATCTTTAATTTAAAAGGGCTTAAGCTTATATGCCTAAGGTCTTTGGGATGGCAATGAGAACTTTTTTCCGCCTTAAGTATAATTATTACGTTTACCTCAGTCAATTTCCGGTCAATATGGTGAAGTTCCAGGCTGCCTCTGAAGATAACTTCCAGTCAGGTTCAGCCAAGATAATGGCTTGCTGAACATTCGCAGCTGACTTGTTTGACTTAAATCGGTTAATTGGTCACATTATCTCCCTCATGCTTATTATTCGATTTTCAACGCCTGAACCAACAAAAGCACTCGACATTTCAGGCGCAAGTTCGGAGTACTCCGAAAAATGGATTATCAGTAGTAACTCCAAAGATTCAATACTAGTTGTGGTCCAAGAACCATCCGGTCGCAGGAGACAACTCGGGATAATATTTCACCACAGTAGAGCATCTATGCACTTATTTAGGGACATCTTATTTCATACTTTGTTCTGAGGACTTCTTTGCCAAACCGCAGCAGTTCTTGTTTTCTTGGCCTAAAAAGCCTTTTGCATTTTTGATGAGAGCTTTGCAGCTGTTTCGACCACTAGAAAGAGATGCTCCTAACACAACTATACGAAAAGCATCTGTCTACTAATTCATTTAGCACTGTGTAAATACAGTAGGGGTATTGGAACCGGTACTGGCTATGAATTAAATTGAATGGTTCTGAAGGTAACGCTGTCAGTTTTCCTTCTGATTTTAAAAATAGCTTTATTTGTGGCTTCAGTAACCAGTTCATACTGAAGATATCAGTGGTTAGAAAAGAAATGGTTAGCAGACCGTTGAACGAAGTAAATTGCGAAATCGAGTACCTGTGCGTTTAAAACCAAAATAACATATTTGAACGTTAGTTCTTAAAATAAAATAAAAGAGTAACATACCTCTCTCGTTTGTACGCGTACTTCCCCATATTGTGTGGGGTGAGCTCACATCCCTAGTCAGGATGACCCAATTGTTCGCTTTTGAGCATCCGTCAAAGCACATCTAAGAATATCAGGTTTATGTCATCATCTTCATACTATGTCAACGGTTTCCCATTTGGGACTTGACAACTTTGAACTTTCACTGTGAACGCACCCTTAAACCAATAACCAAACTATCAGTGTCAAAACATTCAGTAAAGACAACATTTTCATCATGGTGAAGTACACGAATGAACAACGTTTACAAATAATTAAAATTTATCAATTTCACCAATTTTACCAATTTCATCGCAAAATTATCTTCAGTGATGAAGCGCATGTTTGCTAAATGGCTTCGTCAACAAACAGAATATGGGTTATGGGTCAGGTAAAAACCTTCATTTGCTTCAAAAGAAACACCACTTCATCTACAAAAAATAACTGTTAGGTGTGGTTTTTATGCTGGTGGTGTCATTGGACCGTTTTTTTTTTCGTTTGCTGTGTAGTATTCAGCGTATTTTCAGCGTTCTTTCTCATTTCGACAACGAGAATCGCATATTGTTGTTGTATGAAAAGATACTAATGAGAAAGACGTGATGGAAACTAAATGGAAAGATTTTTTTCATTCCATTTTTTCATAGAACGAAAATTGACCCCCTGATCTCCAGTTTCGAAATTTTTACTCGAACAAGTCTTGTCGTAATATGTTTTGATTTTTCTTTGCATCTCATTAGTTAAAATTTAAATTTCAAATCATAGAAAATCATCGTAATTATAGAGAATATCAACATTTTTTGAAATTGAATCTGGTATGCTTGGTTTAAATCCAAAAACTAATTCGGATGGCATAAACTGTGTGGATGTGTGGGGTGTAGTGTTGTAAGAGAATTTATCATACTGTAATCACCAATCCCAATTTAGCGGATTACTTTCAACATAACTTCGCAGGTATTCGACTAAGATTTTATGGCTACGCTCAAGTGCTCCGTTACTTTGCGGATGATAAGCACTAGTATTTAACTTTTGAATTCTTAACATTTTGCAAATTTGCTTGAAAAGATTGCCCATAAAATTTATCCCTGGTCCATTAAAATTGATGTAGGAGAACCGAATACACAAATAAAATTTTGAACAAAAACTGTAGCAACAGTTTTCGGCTTCCCTGATTAGCCAAAGGGAAAATCGAATGAAAATTTCGTCAAGTCGCATTGCATAGTTAAGATATATTTATTATTTATATGCGAAGAAAGTATTGGACCTACGATGTGTAAGAAAATTTTTTCAAAAGCTTTCTTTGATGTTGTTTGTTATTTTAATGGAATATTTTTATTTGGAAAACTTTTACTCTTTTGACAAGATGAACAATTTCTGACATAATTCTCTACCATTCCAAACATTTTTGGAAAATAATAAAAATTACGCAATCATTTAAACGTCCTATAAACACCTTAATGTGCTGCTAGAGGTCCACTGTGGTATTCCTTAATGATTGTGTTAATATCGTTTTCGTTTGTTAAAGAAATAATTCCATTTTGTTGTGGATTATTAATGGAATTATTGGTACTAGTTGGAATTACTACATTAGGAATCTTGAGAAATATCTGGTAATGAAGTATTTGGTAAATTTGAAGATTTATTTACAGAATTTAGTAAAGATTTGGAACAAGAGGTAAGAGAAGATGTAGGATTATCACTGTTAACAGTTCAATTATTGGGAGGAAGGACGTATCGGTTTTGTGTTAATGGATTTTTTATATTGCACAGCCATATCAGAGGTTTATGATCGCTAATTATTTTGAATGTTCTACCGTAGTTATAAGGACGAAAATGATCTGTGGCCCAGACTATCGCAAGAAGCTCTTTTTCTATAGGTTGAATAATTCTTCTCTGCACGATTTAAAATACGGCTGGCATATGCGATAGGTTGTGAAGTCGGGAAATTGTAATACTGGGTTGACGAGAAAATCCTTTAATTTTTGTAAATGCTTTATCACAGAAAGCATCCCATACAAAATCAGAATCTTTTTTAAGAAGATCAGTTAATGGTTTAGTGATTTTAGAGAAATCAGGGCAAAATTTCCTATAATAGCCGACAAGTTCAAGAAACGATTTTACTTCACGAGCGGTTTTCGGTGTTGGATAAAATTTCACTGCATAAAGCTTTTTAGGATCCGGCTTAATGCCTGATTCAGCTATTAAATGACCCAAGTAGTAAATCTCTTTGCATAAAAATTGACACTTTTCGGGATTAACTTTTAAATTATAATTCCTAAGATTTGTGAACACTTCGGTTAAATTTTGATTATGATCAAATAGGTTTTTACCATATATCACAACATCATCGAGATATACCAAACATTTTAACCCATTAAGGCCGCATAAAACATTATTCATCAGCCTCTGAAACGTACTCTGCGCATTACGACGCCCCATACTCATACGAGTAAACTAGTAATGTCCGGTATCAGTAATAAATGCAGTCTTTTCACAATCTTCTGGAGCAATGGGAACCTGGTGATAGCCATGTGCAAGGTCGATAGTATAAAAATAATTTGCCCGACCAAGTTTATCCAAAATGTGCGTTATATTCGGTAAAGGAAATATGTCAGGAATAGTTACGTCATTCAATTTCCTATAATCTATTACAATGCGCCACCTTTTTTCGTTACTTGTTGATTTTTTTTGGTTCGCAGAGTAATGAAAAATTCCATGGAGATTTAGAATCTTCGATAATACCATCTGCTTTCATATCCGATATCTATTTGTTAACCTCATTTTTTACAGCTTCTGGTGGGGTAGAATTTGGGAATGTATTTATTTGATGAGTGGTAGCATCAGTGACAGACAATTTGTTACCATCAAGAAGAAATACATCATTAAATGTTCGACAAATTGATAAAATGGATTCATATTCTTCATTACTTAAATGATTGAGATTAATTTTTGAATCCAACAATGCTAAGCGATTCTGTTTATTAGAATTATTAGAAATTCATCTAAGGAGTATGTTTCAATATGTAAATAGGGATCTAACTCAATGTCTGAATTTTGTTCTTGTTATAACTATCCAGACACTCTACAGGCTGATTTTATTCAAATTTTCAAATGATTTTTGGAACATCGAATTTTCCGGGATTACCCACGCGAAACTTAAACTGAATTTTTTTGTGAACTAATATTTGCCGCAATTAGGTTAAAAAAATGTATCTAATTAAGATAATTTTCAAAATGTTTTATTACAATCCATGTATTCTATTTTCTTTCGGTTGATAACCAAAAACAAAATTTTTTAGTTTGGGCTAGAATGTTAATGTAATCTGCATTATCGACTTTTTACTTTCGGGCTGGAAACTTTAGGCTAACTTTAACAGGGTCCGTATTCTTCAAATAAATAGCAGGTCAAAATTTAGCCGACAACAAGTATAATGACTACAAAGTGACTCCTTCCAAAGGTAAAAGTTATTTATAAGTAGAGATTGATGTTGCTTTCTATATGAGTAATTGCCTATACCTATTATTCACCTCATTTGTCTACAAATAATTTCTGAGTTTTCCAAATATATCGAATCGACTTGTTCTTTACCGAGTCTGTCGATATTAAACAACAAATTGAAAATTTATTTTACGAAAGAAAATGAGCAAAAATTATTTATTTCAATTTGACACGAAATTATTATAAATGAGTCAACCACAGAAAAACTAGTACTATGTACCAGCTAACTAGCTACTAATATACTAACGTGCGCTGAAGAATCCTTCATTCTGCAAGCAAAAAAAAACCAAAAAAATTATAAAAAAATCTCGATGTCATTTAGGAATGTGACAAAAAGTCTTATCTCAGACAGACAGAAATTCAATTTTCAACGTCGTCTTCGTCGTTTCGAAATGTCTTTAGAGTCGCATACATGAATGAAAGAAATTATTATGATTATTTTTATGACTGAATAGAATGAATGAAGAAACGTAATAAGATTTCAATTGGAATTCAATTTTTTTTTATTTTTTTTTTTTTGTTAATTTTTTTTCGGGTACGTGATGAATATATAATTTGATTTAATTTTCTTGGTTTTTCATTTCGTGTATACTATACACATAATGTACTCTCGTGTTCTTGCAAAAATTTACAAATTATTTAGATTTTCTTATGTTAGTGTATAATGACATTTATTACAATATATTTTCGTCTTCTATTAGGTGTATTCAAAAATTATTTAACGTTCCACGATGTTTTAAAAATTTGAAATTTTTCCGATTTATTTACCATAGATTATGCATGCGGATGTGCCTTTTATACGAAATATTCGGAATGTAAATCTCTGGCTGCATATTTACTTTTGTAGAGCATTTGTAAACCAATTAAAATGTCGTAAAAAATATTGTACATATATTCCACCACAAATACAATCAAACTTCATTGTAATTCTGCATATTTCTATTTGTTTTATTTTATTTGAGCACTAATTGAATTTATATCATTCTTATTTCGAAAACATTTCGAAACTCTACTGTTGAAAGTAAAAAAAAAGCAGATTTTATTTTGGTATACTAACTATACAAACAGAAAAATGACAAAAAATACGTTTCTCATATTTTTCCCGTTTATGTACCACACAAAGTATAAAAAACGTATTATTTTTAGTTGCTGTTTTTTTCGATATATTCATTTTTAAATAAATATGAAGTTTTTTATTAAGAAAATATTTATATATTGCAAAATTTCAGAAATTGAAAACCCAATCAAAAAATTTCAATTATATATCATCGTTTTGTTGTTGTTATTGTTGGTTGCTCGGTTCGTTCATTCCTTCAGTTTTAATGTTAGTAGAAGTTTTTTTTTCTCATTTCACAGAAGAAGAAGCAACATTCAAATTGGAAAAATTTGTATAGTAAAAGAAGAAATATATCATCATATATGCCGAGGCAACAATGGGAAAAATGAAATTTGGCATGAAGGGTTTTTTATCCCGTTGTTGTTTCTCGTTCTTAAAAAAAAAAAATTTGATTGATTTTTGATTGTACAAAAATGTATAAAAAATCTTCAGAAATATTAATAATTTGCGAGATGAAAAGAGAAGTGCTACTTTTTCGTTTGAACCTATTTAGTTACATATTGCTCCAATTTTTACTCATCTATTGAAATTTATTCAGTTCATCTGCATTCTACGCTATCCAGGATACGATAAGAGTCAACAACATAATGATATGAGAGATATACGAAAGAGGGGTTTCTTTTAATTACGATCAATGAATTACTTATTGGGGAGATCCATAAATTGATCGACACTTTTCAGCTGAGTCCATTCTAGTAGAAACACCAAATTATTTCTTCTTGCCGGGTCCCGGCTCGATTAAATTAGAGACCGCAGGAAATCGAGATAAAAAACATACTGTTAAAGTTAGCCGAAAGTTGCCAGCTAAAATGGAAAGTCGATAATGTAGACTGATTTAATCCGTCGGAAGTGAAAAATGGTATAATGGTAATGCAGATTGTGTCAATCGGTAGTGTTTAGCCTAAAAATTACTAAGGATGCATGAATAGCATTGTATACCTTTGTTAATATTCTTATATGACGAAACCTGGCTCCAGTTTCTCGTGCAACAATATGGAAAACTCGTGAAACCCAAAAAAATATTTTAATTGGAATAAAATCAGCCTCTACAGTCTTATGTCTGGAAATGGATTACATTGTTGTTACCTGTCAATAGTCGTAGGAAAAAATTTCAGTTCAAGTTTCCTGTGGCAAATCTCGAAAAATTCGATTTTCCAAAAATCATTAGAGAATTTTAACTGAATTTTTATCCTGAAATAGTTTTAACAAGTCACATCAACATCTTCAGACATTACCCTAGAGGTTGATTTTATACAAATTTTCTAATGATTTTTGGAAAATCGAATTTTTCTGTTGCGATAGCTATTGACAAGTCACATCAACGTAATCCATTTCGAGTAGTGTTCCAAAATACATCATACCGTCGAACCATGTTTCACTGTAAAATATCTGATCCCAGCTCAACCATTAGGCCGCAAAAATTCTTCAGGCCATGAAGGAACTATTTATAATATCTACAACATATTTTAGATATCTAATTTCACTACTGGAGACTATGCTGGAGCCTGAGAAAAAAGTTTGAATTGGCTCAATATATAAAAATAAATTTGGCAAATATAATTTTTCATTTGATATCAAGATTTAAATATGAAATCCGACCCCAGATGATGTGACCGGAGGAATTCTCGATAAAGAATTCTTAAAGAATCAATTGTAAATCTCAAATATCTGAAGTCAATTTTTATTAAAATCAATCCACAGAAGTGCTACCTAATTTCATTTTGAGCTGGAGACGGAGTAAACTGTTTCGATTGGTTGTTCATGTAAAAAAAAAACATTTGGTGAAGCAATTTTTTTGACTAAAGCTACCAACCATAACAACAATTATGCATTCCGCAAAATTCCTTGGATTTGTTTAACAGGGTGATAAACTCCCTTGTCCATGGGATAAATTTTAGATTAAGCCAAATAATTTATTGTCTGGGCAATGATAGTTTCTAACAAAACTTTCACTCTAAAACCTTTAGTGATTGAGAAAGGTTTCAGTATTTAATAGTTAAAAGAAAGGAATTTGAGTACCTTAAGCTTTCTTTTCTATGAAACTGTTGCAAATACATATTACGCCTTCTATACAGAATACCTTGATTGCAAAAGTCATGGTTAACGCATTATAATAAAAGACGAAGTGCAGCCTTATAGACCGCCACATTAGGGGAAACACTATGTGGTCGTATATGGTTTGTAAGATTAACTGAACTAAATTGAATAATTCGCAAAGCTCTAATTTTGTACTCTTCGTGACAAGATACCTGGCGGATACTGAATCTCCAATCACAGAACTTCTCGCTGATAATAGATAAGATTTTACAAAATCTTCATCTGGATGTAACAATGTGTTGTATTTCGTTGGACAAATCGTACACCGAATCTTGGCCTTACAATTGATTACCAGTCATAACATTTATAGACAGCCATACACTAAAATTTATCAGAATTAGGTATGTAAATAATGCTCACCCAAGCGTACGATGCCTTCTTTGAATAAGTTTTACAAATTTAACAGAAACTTAGAAAATGGACAAAGGTTGGATTTTCAGTCTCACACTAGTATTGCGCCAATCCAACCTAAATTCCATTACAACAAATAAAATAAACTTCCCTTAACTCAGCTTTAGACTCTAGTTATTCGACACGATAATTTACGAAATAATTCAATAATTTACCCAACGAATTCAATAATTTATCCACTGTATCTTGATTAATCGTCGGTTGATCCAATATGGATAAAGGCATTGTATGTCTCTTTTTTACATATCATACGGTTAATACTTTAAACGCTTAAAAGTAGTTCGTCTCTGTGACTGGAATATCCAATACGGAAACTTACCAACGGATGGCTCGATTCTGGATAATTACCAGCGGATATGGCTCGACTCAAGTTTTGGCACATGGATGTTAGGCTAGGTTAGCTTCAGTCCCACCTCTCTGCCAGATGAACCACTAGGCATTATTCCGTTGAGTCACATGGCTGACTCGGCGGGATAAATTTGCAACGCATGTTAATTTTCATTCCAATTAGTGGTCCGTTGAGCCATCTTATGTCCCGAATTCTATGACCCAATAAGGCTATACCCCCCGCCCCCCCTGCATACAATAGCTCACGGCTAAAGCAAGGTCCTAGCACCTCTCATTTGGGTTTGGAATATTGGGTTTTAGAAATGTGTACCAAACCCAAATTTGAAATTTTCAAATTTTGAATTTAAAATTTGAAATTTGGAATTTGAAATTTAAATTTGAAATTTGGAATTTGAAATTTAAATTTAAAATTTGGAATTTGAAATTTATATTTGAAATTTGGTATTTGAAATTTAAATTGGAAATTTGGAATTTGAAATTTAAAATTTGAATTTGAAATTTGGAATATGAAATTTTTGATTTTGGAATTGATGATTTGGATTTTGAAATTTGAAATTTAAAATTTGGAGTATCGGATTTGAAATTTGGAATTTGAAAATTGAAATTTAGAATTCGGGATTTAAAATATGTGGTTTGAAATTTGTAATTTGGAATTTGAAATTTGGATTTTGTAATTTGAAATTTGTAATTTGGAATTTAGAATTTTAAATGTGGAGTGTGGAATTTGGAAATTTGGAATTAGGGATTTGGAGTTTGAAGTTTGAAAATTGGAATTTGAGATTTACAACATGAAAATTTGATTTTGGAATTTAGGATTTGGATTTTGAAATTTGTAATTTAAAATTTGGAGAAATTTGGAATTTAGAAATTGAAATTTGTGGTTTGAAATTTGGAATTTGAAATTTGGAATTTGAAATTGGTAATTTGAAATTTGTAATTTGGAATTTAGAATTAGAAGTGTGGAATTTGGAATTGGAAATTTGGAATTTGAGATTTGGAGTTTGAAGTTTGAAATTTGGAATTTAAGATTTAAAATTTAAAATTAAAACTATGAAATTTGGAATATGAAATTTTGGTTTCTGGAGTGTGGGATTTAGAATTTGAAATTTAAAATTTGAAATTTGGAAATTGAAATGTGGGGATTGAAATAATAAATTCTATATTTTAAATTTGGAATTTGAAATTTGAAATTTAGAAATAGAAATTTGGAATTCGCAATTTGAAATTTGGAATTTGGGATTTGGAGTTGGAAATTTGGAATTTGAGATTTACAATTTAGATTTTTTTTTTTTATCGTCCATTTTGGTTTTGGGAATTATGGTTTTGGAATACATATTCGGTTTTGGAATTTAAAATTTGAAATTTAAATTTTAAATTTAGAATTGAAATTTGGAATTTGCATTTTAGAATGTGCGATTTGAAATACGAAATTTTTGGAAATTGAAATGTGGGAATTGAAATTTTTAATTTAGAATTTGAAGTTTGGAATTTGAAATTTAAGATTTAAGATTTAACATTTTGAATTTGGAATTTAGAATATACAATTTTTTGTAATTTGAAATTTGGAATTTGAAATTTGAAATTTAGAAATTGTAATTTGGAATTCGGAATTTGAAATTTGGAAATTGGGATTTGAAATTTGGAATTTTGGGTTGAGAATTTGTGGTTTGGATTATTGGGTTTTAGAATTGTGAACCCAACCAAAATTTGAAATTTGGAATTTAAAATTTGAAATTTAAATTTAAAATTTGAAATTTAAATTTAAAATTTTGAAATTTGAAATTTAAAATTTAAATTTGAAATTTGGAATATGAAATTTATGATTTTGGAATTTGGATTTTGAAATTTGAAATTTAAAATTTGGAGTATGAGGTTTTGAATTTGGAATTTGAAAATTGAAATTTAGAATTTGGAATTTAGAATTTCAAATTTTCAATTTGGAATTTGCATTTAAGAATTTCAAATTTGGAATTCGGAATTTGAAATTTTTAATTTGTGATTTAGAGTTCGAAATTTGGAATTTATGAGATTTAAAATTTATAATTTTTTTTTTTTGATCTTTCAATTTTGGTTTTTGAAATTTTGCGTTTTAGAAAAGTGTAACCAACCCAAATTTGAAATTTGGAATTTAAAATTTGGAATTTAAAATTTGAAATTTAAAATTAAATTTGAAATTTAGAATTTAAAATTTTGAAATTTGAAATTTTAAATTTGAATTTTAAATTTGGAATTTGGGATTAGAAATTTGAAATTGGAAAATTGAAATTTGGAATTTGAAATTTGGAATTTGGAATTTTAAATCTTAAATTTTAAATTTGTTATTTGAAATTTGTCATTTGGAATTTAGAATTTGGAATTGGAAATTTGGAATTTGAAATTTGGAGTTTGAAGTTTGGAATTTGGAATTTGAGATTTAAAATTTGAAATTTAAACTATGAAATTTGGAATATGAAATTTTGGTTTTTGGAGTGTGGGATTTAGAATTTGAAATTTAAAATTGGAAATTTTGAAATTGAAAGTTGGGAATTGAAATTATAAATTTGGAATTTGAAGTTTGGATTTTGAAATTTAAGATTTAAGATTTAACATTTTGAATTTTGAATTTGCAATTTAGAACTTATAATTTTCAATTTGGATTTTGAAATTTACAAATTAAAATTTGGAATTCGGAATTTGAATTTGGGAATTTGGGATTTGGAGTTTGAGATTTAAAATTTAGAATTAATTTTTTTTTGTCGTACAATTTTGATTTTTGGAATTTTGGGTTCAGAATTTTGAGTTTGGAATATTTATTGAGTTTTAGAAATGTATACCCAACCAAAATTTGAAATTTGGAATTTAAAATTTGAAATTTAAATTTAAAATTTGAAATTCAGAATTTGAAATTTGGAATTTGTATTTATGAATTTGAAATTTAAAATTTGAATTTAAAATTTGGAAAATGAAATTTTTGATTTAGGAATTTGGGATTTGGATATTGAAAATTTGGAGTATGGGGTTTGCAATTTAGAATTTGAAAATTGAAATTTAGAATTTGGCATTTGCAATTTGTTGTTTGAAATTTGCAATTTAAAATTTGAAATTTGGAAATTGAAATGTGGGAATTGAATTTCTAAATTTGGAATTTGAAGTTTGGAATTTGAAATTTAAGATTTAAGCTTTTTAATTTTTAATTTGGATTTTGAATTTTTAATTTGGAATTTAGAATTTAAAACTTTCAATTTGGAATTTTAAATTTGAAATTTAGAAATTGAAATTTGGAATTCGGAATTTGAAATTTTCAATTTGGGATTTGGAGTTTGAAATTTGGAATTTGAGATTTAAAATTTAGAATTAATTATTTTTGATCGTCAAATGTGAATAATTTTTTGATTTAAATAGTTTGTTCATAAAATTGTTGGTTGGTGCAAGGTTAATAAAGTTTTAGATTTCTAAATCAAAATGATTCTGAATTTAAATGGAATTTTATTCAGCAGATTGTGCGTTTAAAATTAAAATAAAGTTTTTTATCCAAACCGTACATTTGTACTAATTGTTTGTCATATGTGGTACTAATAAGAACTTACTAATGTGGATACTTAAATTATTTAATTTAATTTAGTATGAACGGCTTTATGCTGTTATTATTTAATGAGTGCCAGATCTAATTTAAATTATTTCGCAGTGGGATTTTAAGCAGAGCAGCAATTATTTATTTTACATTTTTTTTTTTGGAGGTAATTTCTAGAGTAAACAGCTACATATAGATTTGGAAATAAAATTTTATGTGGTTTCAGATTTTTTAATTACTGATTTTAGAATTTTTGTTTAAAATATTTAAAGATATTTACTATTTAATATTCATAATTTAGAATTAAAATTTTGCATGCATCTCGATTTTCAGGTTATTTAGTTAGTGGTTAATTTGCTATCCTTCTAATTTAGATGCTAAAGAAATACTAAGGAATTTAGAATTTTCGAAACTATTCAACACCTATGGGTAACGCAAAATGTATCTTTCTAAGCATAAAAATCAAAATTGGAGCAGCGTTATAAATTTTACAAATCTACAATCAAAACAATCCATTCACACTTTTTTAATTCGAAACAATTTTAAATAGTACTAGTAATATCGATATTTTTTATCAATGCAATATACGAAACTGAACCAAAACTAAGTAGTTTTGATTAGGAATTCTAAAATTTTTAATAACACTCCAATTTGTACGTTTTAAGCGTACATAACAACTGATCTGGTTATTCTAATCCTTAACACACTGTGTCACACTGGTCATCGTATCTGGTGTTTTCTTACAGCGGAACGAACTATTTGAAGGGACATCGTAGAGGCGGTCAAATTGGGATTTTCAGGTACTACTCAGTACAAAATTCGCATCCTCAGTAATTTTTATTATTAAAATTTGTAATTAATAAGTGTTAATGTCAAATTTGAGACGTTACATTATAAAATTAAAATTGTATTAAATCAATTAAATCTTTATTTATAATTTCGTAATACATAAATTCCATTTTACCATAAATTTGTTTCTTTTTTCTATATTTCTAATCCAATTATCTTAATTTATATTTTCAATTCAATTAAAAATTTCAATAACATCTTTTAATTGCTTTAACAATTTTTTTATTTTTTTCTGTAAACGAACTGCAAAACCATTTATTTTGAGTGTGCTTACACATTCTAGTGTGGGGTTGGTGTAAGTTGGAATTATGGTACGAGAGTAAAAAGCAAATATGGAATAATATTATCCATTTAATTTTAATGTTATCATTTTACTTCAATATTTCCATAAGTCTAAACATTTTGCTACATATGTACCTACACACACATAACATGTACATAGAGAATTTTCGACATATGTATGTACATATGTAGTTGTACATATAAATCGTAAAGACGTCTAGTCGTTTGGTAGAATTTTTTTTAAGTACATAAAATAAAAGTTTCATATAAATTTCTATGTATGAATACATATTATTATGCTTATGTATGTTTACGGTTTTTTATTTTCTGTATTTTGGTACAACGAAAAAAATTAATTAAATCAAGAGTTAAGTATTTAGTTCGTAATACAAATTTTTTTTTTTATTTTTTACCCCGTTTAATTTACAGAGATGTGGAGTCATGTATGAAGTGTAACAAGTGTAATCTTATTTAATTTAAATTTTCTTTACAATCTTTCATCGTTGTCGTCGTCGTCATCGTCGTTTCTTTCAATTAAAATTTATAATCTGGATTTAACAAAATTACGTAACAAAAAAACAATTTGTATTTTTTTTTTTTTTGTTTGCTCAAATTGAAGGAAAATTTTTAATTTGTGTATTTAAATTTTGTATTTGATTTGCTTGTGCATACTTTACGTTCACTTACAAAAGTGGTGAGATACAATCGTATTATTATGTTTAATTTGAAGGATCAAGCCAACATTTGAATGCAATTTTAAAGCTACACTATAATGTTATGCATTAGTGAGTGTAAATAAATTTAATTACGATTAAAATTCAAGAAGATCAAATTGTTTATTTTCGAAATTAAAATTTTCAATCTTTATGTAAATAATCGAGAAATTAATGGTGAAATTTTCGTATTTCGAATTTCTATTATTCGATTTTCCTTAAAGAAGTTTTACTAGGTACAATTAGTTTAATTTATTTGCATGGCGAGAAGAAAATTTTAATTTAGAAAACCTTTTCTGGAACGTACGTTTATTTAAAATTACACCCGGCTTAAAGCACTTTTGTATGTTCTTACATTTTATGGATCTTTGAAATAAAAAGGTGTAATTTAATGAAGTCGTTCGTCTTATTTAACTGGCCACGAATAAGATCAGTTAATACAATTTCTTGTCATTTTTTGATAAAATTTCTCTTTTATTCAAAAGCAATTTTATTTAACTACATATTGACCATTATTAAAGTGTGGATCTGCTGTGGTAATGTTATTAAACGTTATTTAACCCAACTTTAGGCCATCATGAGAGTTTTGTAGAGATCGCAACAAATGGTAGTTAGAGGGTGCAAGGTCCGGGCTACACGGTAAATGAAGTAACACTTTCCGGTTAAACTTTATTAATTTTTGCCGGGTCATCAAAGATTCATGTGGTCTGGCGTTGTCATGATGGAAGACAACACCCTTTCTATTCTTCCAATTCTGATTAATTGCTGACTGTAGAGATTAGAATTAATTGTTTGATCAGGTTCTGGAACCTCAGCGATTTCTCTCCATTCCCACTATACACACATCATAACTTTATAGGGCGCCAATCCTGGTTTTGAAGTCGTTTGTGGTGGTTCGCCTTTTTTTGGCCATGGTCTTTCTCGTATACAATATTCCCGTATTCTACCCCTTTTTCTTACCCCAATAATGATTTGCTTCAAAAATGGATTGATTTTGTTGCGTTTCAGTAGCGATTCACTGAAGGAAATTCACTCAATCAAATGTTTCATCGAAAAATCATGCGGCACCCAAACATCGATCTTTTTTGTGTATCCAGCCCTATACAAATAGTTTGAAACTGTTTTATTATCAATATTTATTTAATTCCCTAGCAATGTCATAGCTACTTTCGTGTCGGTGTTCTTCGACTTTTGATAGATGATATAGACCAATATACCATCAGTGATACAAAAGTAAAACGACCTAGTAAATGTTTGATATTTATTCACTGTGGTAGATGTAGTGTGTACAAGACAAACTTCCTCACGCCAAAGACGCATCCTTAGCAATATGTAGAAAGTTTTCTTTGGATAAACCTAACAGAGGGACTGTTTCAAAATCCCTCTAATAATTTCAAAGTTTAAATTCAGTGGTACAGTGGATACCAGCGAAGAGTGGAATGACTTTAGCCTTTTTGTCAGGATCCGAAAAGTAATTCCAAAAGGTATATTTAAAGGGTCAATCAACTTCTACGCTGACATGACGCAAACCGTCAAACGAGATGAGTTCCCGCTTGATTATCTTATAATCGGTCCTACTTATTTACTCAATGGATCACTCTTGGTAGGCCTAATATAGTTCATCCCGTTACCGCTTAGGCAGCATAGTGACAGTAGTTCCCCAATACATTGCTTACCAAGGAACAGTTGGACAACATCAAGCAGGCCACAAAATAAATAACTGGGAGCAAAAGTAAGTCTTGTTGAATCCGGAGATCCCTTAAGTTATGGGTGCACACAGTTACCACTGACATCGTTTATCTCGTTTATTTTCGTCTTTTGTATTATAATATACAAAATATAAAGGGTTGAAACCTCATTAGGTGCTCAGAACTTCGGTCTTCAAAATTTAGTCTACTCCCAAATCAATCCCAAACTGAATCTCTTAAGTCAGTCTTCAACTCAACCTCCAAAAACAATATAGTTTTGTAAAGTTTGGTTAAAATTGGTCAATGCGTGTCGATTTGTTTAAATATCTTGCACATATACAGGTTTTACAATGGCCAATTAGGATAAAACTTATCTATTTCATAACGGATTTGAGTAAAATTTCCCATACGCGATAGAAATGGGATCCTAAAATGATTTTTTGATAAGCTTAATATGGCCAAATAGGATGAAACTGGCTCATTTCTCAACCGATTATGATGAAATTCGACATGTGCGTTGGAAATTGGATTCTAAAATGATTTTTGGATGAATTTCTGGAATATGGCGAAGTATATGATGGCCTTTTTTTTTCTCAAATAAGTTTTCTCTTTAATTTAATTAATTTTTTTTTCAAAATAGTCACAAATACGTTCCCTTGCATCTACAATAAAGCAGGCTTACCAACTTCTACATACATATTTTGGCGGGGCCGGCTTTTCGAACTCGTCTAAATCACCATCATATAGTATTGCATTGCACGATATGGCCGCAACTCCCACGGAATTTGATTTTCCATCAATGTTAAATTAACACCTAAATCTTCGAGTGTCGGTATATCTTGTTCAACACAATCGGTAACATATTCCCGTTCTACACGTTCCGAATGTAATTCGCCAAGCGGATTTTCTGGAGATAAGAATTTTTCGGTAATTTTTACTTTCAACATAAATGTTGGATCAAATCTTAAATCGTAACGCAAATATCCCCAGGCTTCTCATCATTGCGCATAACACGATGGAACCAATCGACTAATTCGGCGAGTTGATAACGTATTGGCCCAATAGCTTGATAAACTTCGCCAGCCACCGAAGAATCCTTAGCGATATTAACTATATGGCTTGAGCTACATCACTAACATAAACTGATTGCTTGTACCAACCAGCTCATTTCTCAACCGATTATGATAAAATTCGACATATTATTGAAAATGGGATTGTAAAATGGTTTTTGGATCAAGTTCTGGAATAAGTATGATTGAACTTGCCCATTTTTAACTGCTCACTACATCCTAATCCAACCTTAACTCAACTCCAACTCAACTTTAACATATCTCGCATATTGGACCCTAACTTAACCTTCAAATCAACACCAAATAACCAATTCCAAAAAAATCGTAAAGATTTATCAGTCATTCCACGGTATTTCAAATGGAGCCCAATCTTGACGTCTCCGATTTCAATTTTTTTTTTGTTTTGACCTTTGGTTGCCCCGTTATTTGATTTTTTTAATTTTGACAGTTTTTAAATTCTAATTTTTGACTTCTACATAAATGGTTGTACCTTCGGTTCTAAGAAGAGTATTTTCAAAAGCGGTACCATTTTGGAACGGTATTAATTTATCCTAAATTTTATCATAATTTATTTTTGAAAAGTACCGTTATCTAGGAGTTATGAGCAGATAAATCTGTGTTTATATTTTTATTTAGGGGGTAGTTTAGCCGCTAGGTAACTTCAAAGTTGAGAAAATGTAATTTTAATCATTATTTTTACATTACAATTTGTGTTAACTGAGTCGATAACGCTACCAGTAGAATTTTCAGTTCTGAATTTGATAACTATATATTTCTAGTGGGATTACTGCTAATATATTATTTATTTTCCGTTGGATGGCTTGAGTTCTAAAGTGAGAAATGAATTAATTTGAGTGCATTAAAATCAGTGCAATTTTCGGCACTGACTTAGACTGGCTGATACTTTTATCATTTTATGATACAAAAATGAGAATATATCACAGTTATCAACGGTTGCTCCTGCACTTTAGCAACAGTTGATTCATCCAATGCCTAGCTAGGATCGAGTACCTACATCACCAGCGTTATAAAGTTTATTTTGTACCTGTACGTGTTTTAATCTGAGTTGCAAAGTTTATTAATCTGTTTACCCACAAAATCAAATAAATAAATTTGATTGTATGGATGTATTACTGTCAGTTTTATGTACTTGTCATATAAATAGTGGTACACATTTTACCACTCGTTAGTCACAATTTAAAAGTGTTATTGAAAATGACACTTATTGTTGAGTGGTACGAGTTCCGAGTAATATTAAAGAGAAAATACAATATGGTCCATCCGCAGTGTTGCGGATAATCCTTTTGACTTAAAAGATCACAAAAACCTTAAAAATAAATCTAGAGCCGTTAGTATTAAGTTAGCCGAAAATGCTAAACATTTCGTAAACCGCGATATAACTAGCGAAAGAGTTTGTGAAGTGCAGCCGAAAATTTTACGGTTTTGAAAGAAATGCAAATTTTAACAAATCTACCGATTGATGTTGAAGAAATTATCGAAATTTTATCAGACTCCTCAAAGTTTTGTTTAGCAGCATTACATAAACACGATTACATTGCTACACAACAATCAAACTATCTCCAGTTAGTAAAAAGTAATCTTCAAGATGGGGAATATGTTGTAATTTTGGATTTTTCGGAGAACTATAAGTTTGTCACACAAAATGAAATACAAGCAGCACACTACTACACACAATAATCTACATACATTATTTCAAATCATTGCTTACTACAAATCAGCACTAGATAAACCAAATATAATTTCTTATGCCGTAATATCCGAAGAAGAAACACATGATACTGTAGCTGTATATGATTTTCAAACGAAATTTATTGAATTTCTAGAAAACAAAAAGCCTGTATATCCAGGTCCAAAAAAAATTTATTATTTTTCGGATGGTGCTGTATCACAATTCAAGAATAAAAAAAAAAATTTGCCAACATTAATCATCATGAAATCGATTTTATAGTTATCTGCGAATGGAAATTCTTCGCTACAAGCCATAGCAAGGGGCCATCAGATGGAGTTGGCGGCACTATTAAGAGGTTAGCTAGAGCAGCTTCCTTGAGGAGCGTAGATGAGAGCCTTTTTAATAATTCTAAAGAGTTGTTTGATTGTTGTAAAGAAAAAAGTGGTATAACATCTATTATTTTCGATTATGTAACCAAAAAGGAGTATGCAAAAACTGAAAAACACTTAAATTAAAGATTTTTCATGTTTAAAACAGTTGATAATACTCGACAAATACATCAAGTAATGCCAACCTTGGATAAACAATTTATTAAAACTAAAATGTATTCAAATTCTGTTATTGTAAATAAATGTTCTTTATACTAAAAACAAAAACAATTGTTGTACTTTTCAAAAATAAATTATTTAAAAATTTAGGATAAATTAATGGTGCCGCTTTTGAAAATACTCTTCTTAGAACCGAAGGTACAACCATTTATGTAGAAGTCAAAAATTAGAATTTAAAAACTGTCAAAATTAAAAAAACAAATAACGGGGCAACCAAAGTAACAAAAAAGGAAAAGAAAAGTTCTTCTTATTTTCAATAAGGAACACGATTAAAACAAAAAAATTGAAATCGGAGAGGTCAAGGTTAAAAACTTCAAAAAATTTAGTGAAATACAGTGGAATGACTGACCCTTGCCGTACAGTCTCCAAAAGCAGCTCCATAGAAACACCTCATAGAAAAATTCCAAATCGGTCAAACCGTTCTCGAGATACCATGGGTATAGACATGCAGACATCCAGACGTCCAGACAGACGGATGGACATTATTTTTTGTTTTGTTTTTTCAGACTCAGGAACTTTCAAAACGTCGAGAAAAGTGATTTTGGACCAACCAAATTGTTCGTCATTTTTGACAGGATTTCAATACTTTGGTCTTTTTAGACCGAAGTAATACTCGTTCGTTGTATTACATATACGAGTATATTTTTATTTGGTTCCCCTATTCAAAATTTAAAATGTGCCTTTGTGGTTGGATCGCGATCAAATGGCAGATCCAAAAGAAAATTTTTCGTTATGCCCAGAAAAAAAAAAATCGATCACATAGCAAAACCGGATTCTATGGTGTATTTATCATTTATACCATTTAGATTTGATCCCCAATGAACAAACATTACTTGCAGGGACTATACACTTAAATATTGGTTGATTGGAGCCAACGAAACCTCAACATAGGCAGAGTAAAATCACCAAAAGTTCGCAAGGTAACAATTAAAAAGCAACCAACTCCCGTGACTATCTTTATGCATTAGCGCTCACCTTTAAATGCCAAATAGTTGTTCCTTCGAGCAGGTTTAGGCTTGATGAGGTCAACTAGTTTGACCTCTGGGTTCCTTCTGAGTTGTGATTTTTCCCCCTTTCGAACCACGGCCCAGCCAACGACCCACAACTCTTTCGTAACTCCAAAGTTTCTTGTGTACTCTTGTTTCTGCTACTCACCGCTGAAAACCCAAAAAATTATAATTTTATACCGCAATAAAATTATATTAGCTACTGAAGGGTTTCTCGGGAATTTTTTTGCTTTGTATAAAGTGAAATAAGGGCCGATATTTTTGAGAAATAGCGCTCTAATTACATCGAGTTCCTTTTTATAAGAATTTTACGATATTCTGGAAAATAATGACATTGTTTTAAAATTAGAATGGAAATCTTCAATTTGCAGAATAGTTTATAACTAGATCTTCCATTCCATAATTTTGGAAAAGGGAAATTCCAATCAAATTTTATAACTAAATCTCCCTTTTCCAGAATATTTTATAAAATTCCTGCACTTTAGCAGTGAAGGTAAGACCGAGGGTTTTATTTCGCTTTATTAAAGTGAAAAAATCACCGAATACAATTGGGAGGCTAATACATTTTGATTGCGAGTTAAAGCCCTAATACTATTTGTTGTGCTTTAATATACATCAGGCCTTATTTCACGGCAACGTTCTGTTTAAAATTTCAGCTTCTTCCATTTCTCATAAAGTGAATCTGTTATGTATAATTTACTGGTGCTTTAACAAAAGTCATTTTGTTTCTCTGTTTCCTAAAGTTTCCCCTGCTGAAGCTACAAAATTTCCTTATAATATTACCTCCCGATCCTCAATACCCTTTAAACTAAGGTTTCAAATTTAAAAGTACGGTTTAAAAAAACTTGTTAGTATTTAAAACTTAGGCCATTTAAGTATAGTTTTAATTCGGTTTGGTCGAACAATCAAACATGGCTTTAGTTCATATCACTGAACCACAAAATCATACCAACTTCCAATCAAGATAGACATCACATAACTCTTTAAAGAAGTATGTTGGAACGTATGAAACGTTATGTGCAAAATTCGATAGCAATAAATGAACTGAAACGTAATAATCATAACGTTCACAGACGACGACTTAAAATCATAATCAGCGAAAATTTATAATTTCCTTTCAAATCTATATCAACAAACAAAACGTTTACAGTTTTGTATTAATGCTTTTCTTTGAGCAATCTTTTGTATTTCTGTATATAAAAATTACAAGTTATTTTGAACAATTTTTTTCTACTGTACAACAAAAATTCTCGTAGCATACACACTCACAACACCAAACTACAAAAAAACTTGGTACGTGAAGATAATTTTAATTGAAAAAAAAAAAAATGCAACTTCCTTTCACTGTAAAAGTTGGTGCGCTCAAAGCATTATTTATACAGAACGACTCGAGAAGAGTAATTTAAGCATAGCGTGTAGCAAAGCGTTACAAGTTGTGAATATTTTGTATTCTAATAAATTGAGTTTGCTAAATTTAGCAAGGTATGTAATATATTAAAGTTCATTAAAACGTCGATGTGCAGATGCAGATTAGCGCTAAGCGGGTTACTACTGTGTACGAAGAAAACTGTACATTTCATATATGTATGCTTCGTAAATAGTTTATTAATAATCGGCTCTTAGTTTTAATATTCCATATTTGAAAGCAAGATATTTGTTTTCATTTGTACCAGAATTAAGCAAATTAAAAAGGAAATTAAAATCAAACGTTTTATGTATACTGTGCTACAGTAATTTATTTTAAGTTGCTAGATTTTTTTTTTTGTGCCAGTCACGAAACGTTGAAATTACAAAAATATAATAAATGTGGATTGAATTATAAATAAAATTTTATTTTACAAAGAATGGCGCTTTGAATTTTCATTAACGCTGTATTTAGATTTATGAATGCTTAATAGTGGTGTCTGAAGTTCATTAGACTTTTATAGATCGAGAAGAATTTATTTCTTGAAAGCTGTTTATGATACAAATATAAAAATACCTTATATTTTATGAGAGGAAAATTTAGCATAAGACGCGAAGCGAGCACCCAAATCCACCTGAAAGAAATGTAATTTTCTCAAAATTGTTATTCGACTAAAACTTTACGTTTAGACCTCCTGTGAATATAAAAATTATACCACAAATTCTGTATTTTAACCTTGCCTTTAATCATACCACATTTTAATGACTGTAGGAAAATTTTATTATTTTAAGGATAAGACTTCCTTCTAAACATTTCGCCAAAAGAAGGATGTGGTAATATTGTTTTGAAGGTGTACTGCACGGTTGAAACAAGTCATATTGCACTGCATAACATACAAATTTCGTTATATCTTTCTTATCCGGCAAGGTTAAATGTTCGCAGAAATTTCCTTGCAGAATTTTAGGTTTCGAAGGCCTTAGTCTACGAAACGATAAAAAAGGATTTAAGAATATTGATTTCAATGCGTACTGCACGACCATTTCGCGCATCATAAAATAACAATATTCCATATACCTTTATTGTTTGGCAAGGTAGGATCCCGAACCCGGAAATTCAAAAAAATATTATCAAACTTTGGGCACATGTACATCACAAATAGGTATGTACTAAGCAATTTGGTGAAATTTTCCATTCCAGTGTTAAGCAAGTATGTAATTCTGTGGCAATATGATATAAGGGAATAACTCGAGTTATACCCTTTTACGTATTATTTCAAATTCGAAATCTCCATATTCGAATTCATAATATATCAATTTTTTGTAATAATCCAGAAACTACAAACAACCGTAATAATGCTTTAAAAAAGCAAGAATTCAAAAAACTCATACGATTTTGAACGACTGTTAATTTTAAAAACGTTTTTCTGAAAAATGCGAATTTTAGATTTATTCCCTTTTGTCATATTGCCACAGATATAACTCATCAAAATTGAAATTAATATGTAATAGTTATTGGTTTGTTATATAGTAGACATATAATGTTGTAAATGGCCGCCATAAGTATTATAAATGTAATTAGTTTACTGATGGTATCGTTCGAAGTTGCCAATAATAATAGGCCCCCTGTGATACCAACGAAATCCAATTGCACGAGATAATAAAAAATATAATTCTCGATGCTCAAACAGAAACAAAGTTTTCACTTGAAACTGATACAACACCAGAATTTTTGAAATCGCACAGATCACATTCCCTAGAATTTGTAGTTAAGGTACATATATGCGCCGACAAGGGAAGGAACGGCAGAAGTAATAGAAGCTGAAGAATAAGAGTGTACACCAGAAGAAGGAGATATTTTAACTCTAGAATATTGTAAACCAACGCTCTTATGTATTGGAATTGGAAAAGTGGGAAGAAAAGACGATTTGCATTAAATACGGTCCAGCAAAGTTTCGTAATTTCCAATTTTCAAAAATCTATTTCACCTGGTCAGAGTGTTTTTCTGCAGAAAACAAATTTCGTAGTATGTACCAATATGTGTAGTACATGTACCCAAAGTTTCATATTTTTTTAATTTCCGGGTTCTGGATCCTCCCTTGTTAGTTATTCTTTTTAATATAGTTTAAATCTAAAATCTGCATTTTATGCATGAATAGTGCTCCGATTTCAATGATTTGTACCTCTAGTAATAGGTTTCTGTGACCTTTAGTAATTGATCCAAAAGGCGTTAGGGCTCGATTAGTTCGACTAATTTCATATAAAATTCAATTTTCACCGTGGAAAATTAAATAAATAGTTTAAATAAAAAATAGACTTAAGTTCCAATTTTTATAAGTTTATTAGTTTTATTTATTAAATGTAATTTTGTTTGTTTTTATTTATAATATTGATTTCTTTGTTATTTATTAATTAGAATTTAATTTTATTTTATAGAATTTATTTAAAATATTTTTTTATATGGTACACTATGACATATTTCAATACAGGATATAATAGGTACACTACGGCATAAGGTACACTATCCACTTCCAAAATGACATATTTCAATACGGCATATGGTACATTATAGCATTTTTTAGTTTTATTTTGGTAATAGAAAATTAAATTGGAACAGGAAGTTCCAGTACAATATTTAATTTTACATTACACAATCAAAAAGTTATCATTTATTAAAATAATCAAATTTCAATGATCGTCTGATCTCATAATTAGCCCGTGCCCGAATATCGTGTTAAATATTCACACGTACTAATTTTTGGCATAAAACACACTCATCCAAATTATTACATTCGTTCCCTATGATACAAGCAACAGCAAAACAAGAGGAAGAACACACTTAGAACTTTTTGTAAATAGACTTGGGGCATACATTTTTCGATGGTACAATTTATTTATGAATAATTCCTGTAACTGTTTGTCAGTCTAGGCATTCCCATTACTTCTCCCACCGTTCTATGGCTCGTCCCATTGGCAAGCCACAATAAAAAGCCATGAGTTCTAGCTCAGGTTGACATTCTTGCGTTTCGCATGGTAAAAAATCTGTGATTTCGTAAACGCATCCCCAGAAATCCTTAGATGTTTCTTCGTTTCCTCATCATTATAACATAATATTTGTCCAATAATCGGGTTGTGGGATCGCGGAGTGTAATGTAGTTGCTTGAATTTACTAATAATATTAATGTAGCCGATTTTCGAATTATTTTGACAATACTGTAATAATTTATAAGACTTCTTGCTTACCTCGGAATTTTGTAGGAAACCTAAAAGGAGCCATCTAGAATTATGACGCCTTTAAGCAAAAAGCCTGTAGTATAATAAAAATACAAATATTTTTGTTTTCATATAATTATTTTCCATTTCTGAATTTCAAGAAAATCGAATTTTCAGTGATATATGGAAATAATCTTTAGAGGTATCAAGAACAGCAATCGGAGCACAATTGCAGATTTTGGATTTTTATGGCTTAGAATACGCTGATCTATAGTAAGGCGCACCCAATCCTCACTCGGTTTGCTTTCGCTGTATGGATCCAGGCAAATTAAACACGACGATTCTGGGTTATCATTCAATTTTTTGGTTGCCTTTCTTATTATGAGAGGTGGAATTTCTGCGACATCAATAATTTCATCGTTTACAGGTGTTGCTGCCAATATCGCGCAATTTCGTTTTTGCGTCCTTTGTTTGTCATGGCTCTTGGAACTGCTTTTGGGAATGTCCGTATTTGTTCTAGGCTGAATGAAACTCTACTATATGGCTCGGTTCATATTACTAAGGGTGGTGGAACAAACTCATCTGGAGTTATCGCCATTGAAATTTCTTCAAATGTTATATTTGGATCAACTTCTTAAATTATGAGACATTGTCAAGCTGAAACTGTAGGAAAGAATAAAAATTGTGACAATTTCAAGTATTACAGACTCATGTTCATTGTAACCAGCAGACAATAGAATCATCGGAGCCTCATTTTTTGGTTTTAACCTTGTAAATGACAACCTGTTGATATATTCGCCACCTGTTGACAAACGTCACTCGGTGATAACTGACTTGCCAGCAGATCAATAGGTTCCAAGTAAATTTCCTCAATTCCATGCGTGTTAAAATAAAATATATTTTTAATGCGTAGGTACTTGACATATTCCTTCATTCCTTCCTCTTTATTAAAAATTGAGTTTCTGCTGTATTCAAATAACCTTTTAGGTGCTGCCGTAGTGGTTACTACTAACGCGGTTGTTTTTTGTTCTTTTTGACATAGCGCCGCAATGTTTGATGACAAATGCCATTTTCCTTATAGCCACGGATCTAATGCTGAGATTTTGAAAGATGGCCATATCGACAGCAGCTGCCGTCCCGGTTTGTTTTGCCTTTATAATTCACTCATTATACTAAAACAGATTATAAAATAATGTTTGTTGCAATACCTTCAATTTCTCAATGGGACAGGTTGTTATATGCCACAACTTGCCCCGGTAAATATGTAACAACCTGCCGCAGTAAATATCTAACAACCTGCACGTAAGTCCTATTCCGATTTTTTCTTATAGGCAACAACACAAAACAATCTACAACAGTAACTTTTTACTTAACCTACATAAAACACACTTTACACTCTCGCTAATGTAAAACACGTCCGATCACTATGAAATTGTGAACACGACTGAGGAATTAAGTAACGATAAAATTACTCATTTACCCCGAATTAAAATTAGCTAATTTTTTGAGAAAATTGCTCTGTAACGACTTGCTCCATGTAACAAAGTGCCCCGGTCTACCCTATGGCCTATTTTCATGGAACTCGGCTATTTCTTAACCGATTATGATGAAATTTAACAAGTGCGATGTAAATGGGATTTTAAAATGGTGTGAGTCAACAACTGCAAAAAATCAACTCGCATAATGTAATTTTCCTTCTCTTAATGAAATAATATTTAGTCTCCAATGGAAATAAAAATATGATCGGGAAGTGCTTAATACCTATAACTTTTAATTTTTATTTAAATCTAATTTTAAAACTAAAAATATGTAAATTAGCCCTTCAGGTTTACGTTTATTCATTGAAATTATTTTTAAAGAAGGATCCAATTTTATACCAACATCAAAATTCAGCAACATAATTGGCTAATCGTGAATTTATAAAACAATTATTATTTTAGTAATGATTTTTTTTCGAACCACTAGTATTAACTCATTTATAAGTATTTAAAAAAAAAAAAATCTTAACCGATTACGGTGAAATTTAACATATTCGACGATACTAGGGTTCTAAATAGTGTTTAGTTAAAATTGTAGAATATGGTTAATTAGGATGGAACTTGTCTATTTCTGGAATAAACTAAATTAATCTGGAACTTGGCTATTTCTTAACCGATTAAACCGAAATCCATTTTCTTCATAGAATTTACCTTCACTTAACAGAATTTTCCTTTAATTAGTAGGATTATCCTTTATTTACTTAAATTTTCCTTCACCTATTAGAATTTTTTTCAGTTTCAAGAATTTTCTTTCGCTTAACAGAATTTTCCTTCACTTAATAAATCAAATTTATTCTTCCAATGGAAATAAATTTGTATGTAAATCTAATTTTAATATTTTTCGTTCTGTCGTAACGTTTAGAGGTTATTTTTATTAAATAAAATGATTTGCAAATAGATGGAACATATTTTCTACGAACATCAGTAATTATGGTAGCAAGGTAATCAGCTACTTTGCATATTAATATGCTGATTTTTTATTTTATTTTTGTAATGACTGTTTTTAATGGCCTTCTTTAAGGGTGATTTTTCGAGGAATATACATAACGAAAAATGTTTTGATAAAAATGTCTGATTTAATATAAAAAAATTTGGGGCCTTAACTTAAATTTAAAAAAAATAATTATGGTAACGTTGGACGCCATTTAAGTAAGTTACCCTTTTTTAATAGCAATTATAGGCAAAGCAATTTAATTTGTACGGTTCGCGAAAACAATCCGACCAAAGCTTATGAATTTTACGCGTTCTCTTATTGAAAAATCAGTCCATTTGATTAATTTCGAGTTTATACCATTCACAAAACAAAATGTAACAACTGTTTAACGTTTTTTATAGGTACACTTTTCACAGAACGCATTCACGTTGTAATCAGGTGTATTGTCGAAAACGAATTGATCTTCTGTATTCAATCAAATTTTACGTGCCCGCGTTTATTGTAATTCAAATGGATACATTTTGATAATATAGGTTTGGAAATAAAAAAATATTAAACGTTTTAAATTTAAAATTTGTCAAATCATAATCCCTTAGCCCCTAATGTACCATATGCTGTAATGTACCACATGCTGTTTTAAAATTGTTACGGACTAGTGACTATACGTATTTTCATGACCGCATAGATTCGACGGATTCGGGGAAGATTCTTGCCACTAGGTTTATGAGCACAGTTGGGCATATTCATGTAAAAAATCATTTTTTACATTTTACAAGTATAAAATGTAGACATCTACGTAAGTTACATTAAAATGTAAATTATTTCTAAACAAATTTACAGTTTAGAAAATGTAGGAAACCCATTATTTATTTATTTATTTATTTATTTATTTATTTAAACCTACAGTAAAGTACAATCGGTAATAAGAAATTATAATGCAATACAAAAATATTAATAATAAATACGTTAATGGTACAAAAAATATTAATTATTAATGGCAAAAAATTTAAATAACTCATTTCTAAACGAATTTCTTGACATATTAAAATCAAAAATTTCAAAAACATAGTTAAAAATTTGCGACATTCTCAAGACTGGTTCAGAAAGTGCGTAGTTTGTCGTAACAGAATCAATGTGTAAGAAACCATCTCGTCGCCGCAAACAACGCGTAGGAGCGTAAAAATTGGAACGCGTAAGTATTTCATCACAATCAATTCGTGAGGTCAAAACATCGCGCACAAAGATAGCTGATGCTATGTCTCTTCGGTGATTTAATCGTTGTAATTTTAATAAATTACAGCGATCTTTATAAGGCAGAAGAACATAGTTATTCACTCTATCAGAAGGTAGACCACGAAGAGCATACAGTACAAATTGCTTTTGAACACTTTCAATTCTATCTGAATGACACTTATAAAATGGTGACCAGATCTGAGAAGCGAATTCAAGAATAGACCGAACAAAGGACACATATAAAGATTAAAGGAAAGATCAGAAGAGAAAATTATACCCAAGTCAGACATGAACTCAACTCTGTCAACCACCATATTATAAAGAAAATATTGCTGAAGAATAGGTGATCGCTTTCTAAAAAAAGAGATAACCTTACATTTGGCCACATTCAACAACAATTTGTTGTTAAACGACCAACTGCAAAATGTGTTCAAATCACTTTGTAACTTTAAACAATCAGAAATTGAAGAAATCGGAGCGAATATTTTCATATCATCTGCGTAAAGAAGGCAATGTGCAAATTCAAAACACTCCACAACATCATTAATAAATAATGAAAACAGAAGTGGACCAATGTGACTACCTTGCGGTACTCCAGAAGTTACACGAAATAAATGAGAAGCAGAATCATTAATCTTAACGTATTGTGACCGGCCAAACAGATAAGAATCCAACCATTTGATAGGGATGAACTCACAATTTAGTTTCTCTAGCTTATAGATAAGAATTGAATGATCAATTTTATCAAAAGCTTTTGAAAAGTCAGTGTAAACTACATCTACTTGTTGCCGGCCCTCGATTCTGCTGTATAAATGTCCACAAAATGCAGTCAAATTGGTAATTGTAGATCTTCCCGGATAAAACCCATGTTGTGCAGGCAAAATAAGAGATTTCACATGAAAAAACAAAAATTTCTGCACCATGGCTTCGAAAAGTTTGGGAATAGCAGAAAGAATAGCAATTCCTCGATAGTTGCTAATTTCACATCTTTTGCCAGATTTAAAAAACGGACGAATGAAGGATATTTTCCAGGGATCAGGAAAAATCCCAGTCCGAAGGCCTTCATTAAAGATGTGGGTAAGCGGAACAGCTAAACTTTCTGCACAATTTTTTATGAGGATGGGTGGAATACCATCATGACCAGCCCCCTTACTTACATCAAGAAGAGACAAACAATCATAAACCTCCGTTTCAGTGAATTTTAATAAATTGTAATCAGTACGATTACAGGATGTAATCGTATTACCGGCATCTCAACAATGCCGTCTATATAATATATATCATATCAAAATAGAGCCATGATATACCTAAGATACGCAAAATAATTTTCTTTTTTATTACTGATAACAAATCATTGTTTAAAGAGTGCTTACATTTTAGATTAAATGAAGTTTTCTAAAACTCGCTTTAAAATTTACTATTAGCTCTTCACTGATCGAATAATCATTGTCACAGAGATAGATATAGACACCTTGAGGTGCTCTATTTCTGACAGTAATGCTAATACTTTTCAAAAATAAAAGATTTCCGATTTTAAAAACCTAGGTATATTTTGAACCGTAAATTGAACTTCTCTGAAGAGGTCAACGGCAATTAAACAAAAAATCTCAATCTCAAAATTGTTCTCTGGTGTACAACCACATATCGCCGGCGATCTGACAATACCTGCTAAGTTCATTTATCCTTTTTTTCAGTAGAACAAAACAACTGAATAAATTAAGTTGGTGCGGCTATAGATTATAACGAATATTATTAAGTGAAATAACGAGAACAAATACTTTTTCTACGGTTAGAAGGCTCTCACAATATGTACGCAATTATGCATGCATTATGATGTTAACTGATTAAAAACCTCGTTTTCCACCATTTTCAAGAAAAACCTTCGTATACAACAGAGTTCTTTCCCTTGGTTTGCTTGGCTGGACGTTTAATGTAAAAATTAAGTTGATATCTCCATCCACGGCTGCGGCCACAAAACCAACAGAAATTAACTATTGTACATATGAGACAGTCAACCCAATGAGATATTATGTATCCAAGCTATGTCAGAAATCGACATAACGTATCAAAATTCGAAGTATTATGCCATGCCAGAATTAGAATCTTTGGTGTCAAAATTCGATATCCCGATTCCATACTTCATGTCATAATTAGATATAAAATATCAGTATTTGCATTTATATGTTAGAATTCTATATGTTATGTCAGAATTCGATATATCATCCTGAATTCCACATGTCATATATTCGAGTTATTATGCCAGAATACAAGTCATGTCAGAATTTGAATTTTTGATGAAAGAATTAGCTTTTCAATATCAGAATTTATATTTATGATGTCAGAACTCGATACATTATGTTTGAATTTGATATGCCATGACCGAATTTGAGTTTTTCATGTTAGAATTCGGTACATCATGTCAGAATTCGATAAGAAATTTCAGAATTCGATACATCATGTCGATACATCACACCAGAAATATTATGTCAAAATTCAATATGTCACGCAAAATTTGAATTTTTGATGCCATAATTACATACTTCATATCAAGATTCTAAAAATCATAATCGAATTCGATATGTTTTATCAAAATTTTAATCTTTGATACCAAAATTCGATATCTCATTGATAATAGAAACTCTGATGAGTTAGAACTTTTAATGCCAGAATTCGAGTTATCATCAAGAATTCTATACTTCATGTCAGAATTAGAAATGCAATATTAGAATTTGTATTTATGATGTCAGAATTCTATATACTATGCCAGAATTCGAACATGCCACTTACTCGAGATATTATGCCAGAATCCGATAAATTGTACCATTCGTTACTTCATGTCAGAATTCGATACGTCATGTCATAAATTAAATATCAAGCCAGAATTCGATATTTCGCGTCAGAATTTAAGTATATGATGTCAGAATTAATAAACGTGTCACGTCTGAATTTGATACATCATGTCAGAATTTACATTTTTGTTGTCGGAATTTATGTATTAAATGTGGCAAGTCGGAATTTGTATTATAGGTGTCAGAATTCTATATATCAGAATTCTATACACGACGTTAAAATTCGATATGACACGTCAAAACATGATTCGTTTTCACAATCGGGATAAATGAAAATCGCGATCAATCTGTCTAAGATATTAGTTCAAAATTAGATAAATGAGGAGAGAATTCGATATGTCAAGCCAGAATTTGAGTTATTTATATCCATACATCAGAATTCGTTATATCATTCCAGAATTTGAAAAGTTGTCACAATTTGATAAATCTGTCATGAAGCCTTCAGAATTCCGTAAATAATTTCAAAATTCTACATGTTATCTCAAAATTCGACTAGTTATATCAAAATTTTAATTTTTGGTTTTAGAATTCGATATCATAAGTCAAATTTTATATGTCACGTCGCTATTTTAACTTTTTCCGTATTGGACATATTTAGTCAAAATTCGACATGTTTTAACAGAATTCGAAAGGTCTTATCAGAATTTGATATATCATCTCATGACTTCAGAATTCCAAACATATCTCAAAACTCGAGATGGAATATCAGAACTGGATGTATCATATCATATTCTGACATAACATCTCTAATTTTGGGATGATATATCGAATTCTGAAGTTTTGAGATGATATCTCAAAAAATTCCATATCTCATGCCGGTATTCGATAATCATACCAGTATTCGATAAAACATATTAGAATTCGATAAGTTGTGGCAGAAATTAATTTTGTGACATCAGAATTTGAGTTATTGAAGTCAAAATTCGATATATCGTGTCTGAATTCGATATGTATTCCAGAATATATATTTTTATGACAGAATATGTTTGATAAGTCATTAGATAAATCATATCCGAATTTGATCTTATAATGTCAGAATTCGATATCTCATAATTCGACATAATATTTTCTTAGAATTAAAAATATTTCCGAATTAGAAATTTGAAAATATAGGTGCATATTACAACAAAAATTAAAGTTTTGTTTAAATTTCTTTATTAAAATACTAATAATAATTTTGAAAATATCACATTTTTATAGCTAGGTGGGGTTTTTACATACTCATTTTATTACTCATTAGGATATAATTAAGCATAACGCTAATTATTTTAAGGCGAGTAGCTATACAAAAAATAAAAAATAATTATTTTGTTTGTATTTCGTACGAAGTTTGCACAATTATTCAATAAAAATAATTAAATATAATCAGTTTATCTAATTTAGGGTATAGTTTTTTACGATTTTTTAATACATAATGTATAAAATGGCCTTATGTAAATTAAACGTTTTTTATGTGTAAAAACTGTGGAAATTACATAGTGTAATTTACTCGCCCAACCGTGTTTATGAGGTACAACAAACCATACGTATATATTCTGAAAATTAAACACTCAGTTCACATGGACCTCCTTCTGATCAACAAAGAAATAGATAATGTTCAAAAATTCAAGATATTGGCGTAGCCGACTTGTGGTTTCAACAGGATGGTGCAACGTGCCACACAGCAGGCCAAACCATCGATTTATTGAAAGAACATTTTAATGGGAACATCATATCAAGAAATAGACCCGTGAATTGGCCTCCAAGATCTTGTGATCTGATGCCTTTAGATTACTTTTTAAGGGGGTTTCTGAAATCACTTATGTATATCGATAAACCACAATCGATTCCTGCATTAAAAGCGAACATAATACGCTCGAAAATTGGACCCATAGAATGGATCATCTAAGAGCCAGTCGCGGACATCATTTAAAAGAAATTATTTTCAAACATAAAATGTCATAAACCGAACTTACGTCACAAATAC
This sequence comes from Tipula helvola, assembly GCA_963556165.1. Classification (NCBI taxonomy): domain Eukaryota; kingdom Metazoa; phylum Arthropoda; class Insecta; order Diptera; family Tipulidae; genus Tipula; species Tipula helvola. Next base: position 128,635,117 of record OY744483.1, read on the forward strand.
AATTTTTTGATTATTAAATTGATTTTAATGCGTTTTATTTCAAAAAAAACTTCCAGAAGCTCTTATTGGATCACCCTTTATTTGTTGTTAAGTTATCGACACAAAAACGCAGCTGATGATGATGTACCATTACATCGAAATAGTAATATTTAATCGTTAATTTTATTTTATACGTAGACTAGTTTCGAGCTAGAGTTTTAAATATGTATGTACTTGATGATGAGCAGTAACGCTCGAAACTAGTCTACGTATAAAATAAAATTTAATGGTTATCACAGTTATAGAAAGATTTTCTAAAAACTCTATTTTTGATTTTGATTTTATGAATAAAATTTGAAAAATATTTATTTAAAGTGTGATAAGGTGTGTGAGGTGTGTGAGAATTGACGAAAAATGTAGGTAGATGATAATTTTTAATTTTATTTTATTTAAATTTTGTGAACGTTTAATGGTGGTGTTTAGCCTGAGTGTTTTGGATAAGATATCGGTTCAGTACCAATTGGGTTGCCTTTACCATTAAGTACTGCAAAGCTAATAGGATCAGCTGCAGCAAACGGGCTGTAATAGTGCAAAACACACTTTGCGGTATATATAAAGATGTTCAGCACATATAATTCACAACAATATTTATAAAGTCGCTAATTAAAATCCCGAGTGGCTTCCCTTCGTTAAGCAATTCTAGCATTTTACCCGGAATTTGAGTAATGGAAAATTGGTAATCATACATCAATTTGTCAGCTTGCTTGGCCCTGTTATTATCTGATTTATATAAAAAATCGGAACTGGTCGAAGTAATTCTGGCGATTCAATTTCAGGTGCAGTTATCATATCATTTGTAGTAATCCAAGTATTTATATTATTAGAAGTTAAATCGGTAGAATTATTAGATATTTTCTGGGCAGGAACGTAATGTATGGGGATAGTAGAAGTTGATGATGGCTGGGTAGCAGTTTGTTCTAGTATCTGAAAGATATCATTTTTCTGGTTGAATTATTCTAAAACTTTATTTATTCCAAAGCTTTCCGATAATAAATTCCACCATACAAATTTAAAATTTCTTAAACATACATTAGTTAAAAACAAATAAGTCGATTGCAATTACTAGTTAGGTATTTACATTTTACATTACACTCATTTTTATGGGATCTTAGATGGGAAGCATATTTCTGTTGAATATTCTAGGGGAATGCTCTATTTCAGTTTATTGAACGAGGTAACATTCTCCAGAATCGGCCTATAATTTATTCGTGGTATAACTAAGAAACAATTTTAACATGTAACCATCGTATCAATACACAAAAGTCACCATAATTTTTGAAAGATTGGAATTACCAAATTTTTGACACAAAACCAGACGTTTAAGTCTAAAATCTACATTTTATGCATTTAATAGTGCTTCAATTTCTATAATTCGTACCTCTTATAATATGTAGGTTTTGAAACCTGTAATAGTTGATCAGCATAATTTTGGAATGTAAACTAAATAAGAATTACGAGTAATATTGAACAGCTAATGCATAAAAAAAATCCACTACTATTTATTCCTATAATCACATCCCAATATTTTGAAAGACGTACTACCTTGCACTGTATAAGAATAATAAAATACGTTTACATACTTATGCACTTAGAAGTAAATTACTATTTCAGCTGCACATCACAAAACAAAAAAATGTTTCACAAAATTGTACGTAAATTAAAAATAACAAATCTTATCGTGCAACTGGTCTCTAAATGTATGTACTTAATCGAGTAGGTGTATTCTCAAGTTAAATTCCTAAAAATAATAATACGAAAATGAAATAAAATCGCATGAAAAAAAATGTCTTTGCATCTCCTCTTCATTTCAGTATAATATGCAATATGAAAAATAAGAAAATCAGAAGCGCATTAAAAATGTAAGCTCTGAATTTTTTATGATTTTAAAAACCAAAAAATAGAAAAAAAATATTAACAGGACACTGACCCGATGCACATTTATTTTTTTGTGTACTAGCTTTAAATAATTAAATTATGTAATGCAAATGTACGAACGGTGGTGTACACTATATCACAAATTTAATTAGATTAAAGGTAAAAAGAATACATGCACAGATAGAAAGATATAAGATTTTAGTCTTCATACATACTTACATAAATAAAATTATAAATGATTTTGTTTTTTCTTGTATTCACATCCATTTAGACTAGGTAGCTGTATAGCTATGTATGTTTATCTGTTGAGTTTTTTTTTATATAATTTAAATGGATTAATGCAATTTTGTTTTAAAAGTACAAAAAAAAATTAAATTAAATTAGAAAATTAGTGAACAACATGGATTTTAGTTTTCTTTATTATACGACTTGTACACTGCAGAAAATTAGAGGTAAACTGAATTCTAATGTTTCAAGGTTCCGTTTTAGCTTTTTTGTTTGTGTCGTTCTTTAAAGTTTTGTGGTTTCTGCCTTGACATCGTTGCCTTTTAAATTTTAATTATCTTTTTAATTTAATTACTTTGTTTCGTTTGGAGGTATAGATATAGCTACCTTTATATTATGTAAATACTTTTATGGCTAATTCAACCCAATTAGGTATGCCCCTATAGTTGCTATTTCTATTTTTTCCAAATTTTCGCACAAAGTTGAGCCTCTTAGTGAAAAGCTTATTAAATATGGTTATTGACTCATAGCAGTGTGAATCCTATGATTATCATATTTGCCTTTATACATCGTTGCCTTCCACTCATTTAAACTTTAAATCTATTCGTCATATTCCACGAAGATAATTGAAAGATCGAAATTCTTCAAACTTGTTGGTATAAGTGATTTAACAATAGGAACCCTTGAAAAAATATCTAAATAAATAACTTAATTTTTTGTGTTTGACGTATTTATATGTCTCAAGAAGGAATAGGCCCTCATAAGCATTCGAGAGTATACATAAATAAACATCGCGCTGTAAGTTTCATTGCTCTGTCATTGTGAGCATTTCTCAAAAATCAGTCACTAAGACAATACACATCACAAAGATGGCAGCACAAGCTGGGTAAAATCGAACCAAAAATTAACACTTGTCCAAAAATTGTAAAAAAATCAAATTTAATTCATAAATATAAAATTTTGTAACTAAATAATTTTTGTTTGCATTTTTCCATAAACAACTATGGACATTTGGGGGTTACTTCAAAAATTAACTCACAGAAGGAATACCTAATGGAAAAAAATTATTTAGGTGTCTAACTTTGCTCGCCCCTTATACTCGCTCATTCGTTTTATTTATATAGACTCTTATAAACTTATAAACTTACAAATTTTTTTTTAAATTTTACTTGTCAGTTAAATTTTGAAGTAAAGGTAAAATTGGTTTTTAAATGGATTTTAATGAATGATTTTAAAGGAATTGTATCGCTTGTTTAATACAGGCGAAGGAATTTATTTCACCTTCGTCAGCCAGGGTCAAGGAATGTCTTGTACTTAGGAAATATGAGCTGAGGCTGCTTACTGGCTTCCTCACATGTCAGGTCACATCCCCTTAAGGAGTCATCTTAAGAAAATGAGCCTAAGTTCAACAGATGGATGCCGCTTCTGCGACCTGGAAGCGGAATCAGCGGAACATATTCTGTGCCATTGTCTAGCCATTTTCTGCGAAAGATTACAATATCTAGGAAGGAGAGTAATGAGCCCAGATAGCATGCATCGTATACCGGCCGGCAGTATTGTCCGTTTCATTAAGAGCCTGAATATTAACTGGACGGCTCATTAAGTGAGGTCCATGCACAAAAGATCTTTTAGGTCGCAGTGCGAGGTGGCTTGAACGCCCACATGGCCCTCAAGTAATAATAATAATAATAATCGCTCGTATCGCTTCTACTGATAGTTCCACTTCCACTATAAATGTTTCAAGTTGTGTTTTGGTTAACTTAATTCGTTGCGTATAGCATCGCAACGATATACTGGAGCGAATTACGAATTTATGTTAAATTAAAAAGTGTTTCGTCAACCTGGCCAGCACAGATCATAGGAATTTTATATCGCTCGTATCGCTTGATCGAATCTGCTGATTGTTGTACCATAAATGATTCAAGTTGAAAAGGGCCTCTAAATAAAAATGAATAATAATAAATATATTCTTAATTAATATTCTTAACAAGTGTACCTAACTCCTTTTAAAAATTTATAAATTTAAAAGCGTGTTGAGGTAATTATTATCGTTTCCCATTTATTTTCTTTTACATAAGTAAAATAAAATATAGTAAACATGAAAATTTTGGATCTTGAGATTTTAAGATTCTCCTGATTCCGAAAGGTGGGTTTAGAAATAGTGTCTGTCTGTCAGTCTGTCAGTATGTCAGTAGATCAGTCTGTGTCCCCTCTAAAGTACAGATGGTTTAACCAATCGAGCTGAATCTTCAGATTTAAGCATTTTTGATAAATTGGGAGGTCCCCGTGAATTTTACTCCAAATTGGCAAACAGTGGACACTCCCTTGGTCCAGAAAATTAATTTTGCAAATGTCTTAAAAAGTACAAAGTTTACAAAAAACTACTTAATAAAAAATGTTTCTAAACAATAAAAAATTATAAGAAAAAAAAAAAAAAATTGAGTTGTGGCCAACACACTTTCTTCTACGAAAATTTTGAGTAACTTTCTTACAAATTTATTATTTTGTAATTTTATTTTATTTTTAATTTTTTCAAATTTTCTGTCAAAGTTTTTTGTCTGACTGTTTTCTCTATAGGTACAGCCCAGATGGTTCACCTAATCGAACTTAAACTCCATATTTAAGGTATTTTCATAAAATAGTAGGTCTCAGTGAATTTTAGGTCAAATCGGCCAACCGCAAGTAGTCATTACATTGGGCCATACAATTTATTTTGCAAAAATAGTTCACTTTTCTTTACAAAAATTAAAATAAAACAAAATAAAAAATTGTGAAGTTAATTTTTGACTTTGTGATTTTTGAGTTAATTGAGTCCGAAAAATTGCGGTTCGAAGTGGTGCCTATTGGTCTATATGTCTGTCAGTTTGTTCATTAATTTATTAAAAATTTGTTTTGTAAATATCTCACAAATATACAATTTACAAAAAACATGAGAAAAATATAAAAATCATAAGTCTGCAAGAAATTTGCATTTATTACTTTCTCAAAATTCGCTGTTTCTAAAAAAAGTCGTGCATTGGCCACACCTCAATTTTTTGAATTGTAAAATGTTATGGAAATTAAATTATCCTTTCAAAATAATGTAATTCTATTAAATAAAACCACATAATTTGTAAAAATTTATTTTAAAACTATTTTTATTAAAACAAAATATGACATTATTTATTGGCAAACATTATTATACAAATTATTTAAATTTTGAATATTTAAAATAAATTAAAAATGAAAGTTATTTAATAATTTGATTCTTCGTCGATTTCATCAAATATATATAAAGCCGGGTCCACATCGTAATCACTATTAGTTTGACTTTGTAAAAATCGTGGTATTGTGGTGATAGTAACATGTCTAAAATATCTATTATTTTGCCGCGTCAAGATTTTTATTTATTCATCATCATTAAATTTCAACTTGTAGCCCTCATATCACTCCTTTAATGTGCACATCATGTTTCCGAACTTTAACTTTATCATTAGTTAAACAATCGTTTTTCCCAGACATTATACGACTAACATCATCATCGTTATAATATTCTAGCACTGAATGCCTGAGTTCAGCACTGATCCGTTTTCCAACTTTGGGTGCTGGAAGGCTCAGTGACCCATTCTTGTTTTGAATATTTTTAGCTGTCCGTACCATATATAGGGTTGTGTTGAATTCTTATTGGATTTGTTGTAAAGTTAGAGATTTCGGCAGGGTAGACAGCAGCTGTATTTTATCACAATTTTTCTCCAAATGTCGGAATTTGATTTTTAGTTGATCCATGAATTCATCATAAAGACGTTCCTTATAATGATTTTCCTCTGAGTGAGTCAAAAGAGGTTCTATTCCAGATACCAGAGATGTTGATGATGTCGGTAATGTGGTAATTAAATTTAATAATTTTTTCTGCTCATGATATTGCCTGGATATATAGAGGACATGCCAATGTCTGGTAATATCTTATTAAGTTTTTCACGAACGAGAGCACTTTTTATTTGGAATTCCTCAATTTCACTCATACTCGAAATATTCTCGACATTGACTGTTGATGATGTCTCCGGAGTAATAGGTGAATTTAATGAATTATTAACCGGTGATACCTCGTTTTCGACTTTTTGACGTGTATTAGTCACCTGGTAATAACTGGTGTGCAAATCGATGTATTTTCGGTTACATGAATCGAGCGCGTCAATCGAATTTTAATATAATCATTAACATTTCAACTCAGGAAACGGCTTACAACACTTTTTGTACCCAACCATTATTACACTTATTATTTGAAATACTTTTAATGTTATTTAAATAAACAAGTGAAGAAATTAAATAACTTACCATTTTTATATTTTTTTATTAATTTGTATTAACTTACCTTTAAAACGAGCCCTATATATCATAAATATCGGATATTTATTTTTCCTTTTATAGCCATAAACACAACATCATGTTTATCGTTTTTCTCAAAAGAAATAAACATTTTAAACACGACTTCCGGTCCCATATACCAAATATGTGATTTGACGTATTTTACTTTATGTGTTAAATGCTATCAAATGGCCTTCTATCTTTAATTAATAAACCTACTAGGATAACAAATCATTCTTCGTCATCTATTGATCATTGTTTTGTCCGTTCTGATTATTCTTGTAGGGTTCCCGCGCCGTTATATAATTTATTGCTATCGTATCATCATTTAATCATTTTAGTCTTACAAGTAAATGGCTAATGACAGCTAATGTCTTAAAGAAAAATACTGTGACCTCTATTGCTCGTAAGCTTGATAATTTTGTGTTTTCTACTAAGATCTCTACGTTTGATTTTTCTAGATTACTCGATGAAAATGATCCGGTTATCATTTTATCACGATTTGTTTTTATGGTGAACTCCATATCTGATTCATGTATTTCTAATGTCGTTCAATATAATTCTAAAATTAAACTGAAATCCTGGATCACGTTCCATTTGATAAATTGAATGGCTAAGGAAAAGAAAATTAATAAAAAATGTAAGCAGCATCCTACAAATAAAGGGCTTCAGAAATATTTTCTTTAAACTATGTCAAAAAGTGGTGATAAAATGATTTCTGACAAATTCACGTACTACATATTACAATAAATTCCAACACTGTGGTAAAGCTAGTAAGAAAACTTAGACGACATGGTCAGTTGTTAATCAAATTTTAGGTTTAAAATCCTGTAATGTTAGAGATATTCTCGGTATTAGTCCCAACAAGTTAAAATATAACACAAAAATTATATCTCACATTTTGGTGCATTTTATCAATCAAAGCTTTTTGAATGGTAGTATTCCCGATTCTTTGAAGACTGCAGTTGTTATTCCTTTATTCAAAAAGGGTGATAAAACTCTTAAAGATAATTATCGTCCTATTTCTTCACTTCTTTTCTAAATATAATGTTTTAAATAATTGTCAATACGGCTTTAGGTCTGGAAGGATTACTGAGTCAGCTCTTATTGATTTTTTGAATGGAGTTCATATTAATTTAAACGGGAAAAAGTGGGTTGGCGCGGTTTTTGTTGATAATCAGAGGGCATTTGACATGTTTGACCACAATTTACTTTTACTAAAGCTATACAAGCCTAGTTTTAGAGGTGTACTTAATCAATGGTTTAAATCATATCCTAGCAACAGGTCTTTTAAAGTAAAGATTGATAATTCGTTTAGTATGCCGTTTAAGGCTGGTTTTAGAGTTCCGCAAGGATCGGTCCTCCTTTCTGTGTTATTTTTAATTTATATTAGTTCCATATTTAATTTGAATATAAAGGGCAAAATTATTGCTTTTGCTGATGATATGGCATTAAGCTATTATGGTTCCAGTGCTCCGGAATTATCCAGCCATATTAAAGCTGATGTGAAAACAGTGCGATCTTGGTTTGATGATCTTTCCATGATTTTAAGCGATAAAATTAATATTATGTTTAGATTAGCTGGTGATCCATATTCGAGTTTTGTTCCAAATATTGTTTGCCATGTAGAGACTTGTAATTTAGTAAACTGTAGTAACTTTTGAATTCCAATTAAACATATTTACAATTGCCCCCATATTCTTTAATCGTTTGCCACTTCTATTATGTGAGCAATTTAATAATAGATTAATTATGACTTTCTTTAAGGATTGGTTGTTTGATAATAGTGATATTGGGTTTATGTTTATAAAATCGTAATTAAATCGTATTCCAAGGTTATTAAGAATAACCTATCTTCATAACCTTATATTTTAATTATTTTTTTAGTGTTTTAACAATTTGTTTTCATTTTTTTTTAAATTTTTTTTTTTTTAAGTTATAGGCTAACTTTAATTCGGTTCTTGAAACTCTATAAATAGCTCTTCGCTTTATATTATGTATTTTGAATGGTCATTTTCGTTCAACGAGTTTTTATATAGATTTTGCACTCCAAATTCAACCTTTTACAAAACACAATAATCCTTTTCTGAATCAAATTCGCCTTTATACAAATCAAACTCACTTTATCCAAAACATATTCATCCGTTTCTAAATCAAATTCAACCGTAGACGATATAAAACCAACAGAATTTATTTTATTTTATTAATTTTCTGTATTTAAATTCTTGATACAAGATAACCAGGTAATATAATAAAATAAATAAACTTTTACTATAATAGGGGCATAAAATTTAACTTAAAATTCGCCCTATAATTCAACGATTCCACATGAAATCGGACAAAAAAAACACATTTACGGGGGCAAGGTGTGCAATTATTTTGAAATTGGGGGAGATGGTTAATCTGGATAAAAAAAAAATATAAATTGAGTAAAAACTCTCTGGGATCAATATTAGTTTTTAACGAAACTCGAAAGTTGACATGTTCAAATACGTATATCTTAAGTATTTCTTATCAGATTTTCACGTGTGATAGCTCGTTAGAAAGATAATTTTACATACTTTCAAATAAGCGTATTAAACTTTGATGTTAATGTACAATATATCCATTGAATTTTAGTTTTAAATAGTCTTTTGCTGAAAAATCAAACTAGGCACCGTTTTATTTTTATTTTTTTATTTTAATTGCAAAGCACTTGAAAATACCTTTCCAACAAGCCATCTTACATGATGGAGACTTAAACCGTTCGGGTTTTATAGAACAAAACGTCATAACAAATAAGGGCGACATGCAACATTTCAGTACAATTATTAATTTCAAACTACGCAATTCATGTTTTCTTCTTATGTATACAGTTTCATTCAATAAAGTTAATTTATTTACAAGCTATTTTAGTTGTTAAAAATGGAGAAGCACCTTAGTCACCTTATGGAAGATAATGCACTAAACATTGTGTCTTACAAACAGTGGATTAATCAAAATGGGAAGAATACAATTTAATGAATATGAAATTTATTACACTAAATATTTATTTCCAATTTTTAAGGAAGGTCAAACTTAGAAAAATTACACTACCCTACAAAATTTTGCCCCTGGACAATGAATAGTTGTTTCCCAACTAATGTTTCACGCTGAAACCGAATCCGGGCTCAGAATTGCTCTATCACGTCAGGTTTATGAGATATTCTAACCTAAAATTGCAAAAAAACACTGTTTTTTGACATATTTGAGGTTATCTAGCACCGCGATTTGTTCTTTTAAAAATAATTCATGTATAATGGGATCTTATAGTGCAAGTCTTCCTCCTTCAAATGCCGTTGAGTTTGCTCAAATATCTATTTTTTTCGCCGAGATATCGCGTTTTCGAATTTGTATGTTCGTGAATTTCTCGGAGTTCATAGAATTACGGTATGTGGGGAGAGATTTGTAAGTTAGGGATGTTTTGGTTACGAGTTTATTTGTTAAGCGAGGATTCGTGGTTTGTGATTTTCAATGTTATAAATATGTTTTTAGTGTTAGTAAGCTATTTTAGTATTAATTATGAAAAACGTGAATTTTTTTAAACCAATAGTTTTGTCAAAATAAATTGTTTAGACAAGTTGTTTACTTGTCTAAACAATTTATTTAAATTAAGAAACACATTAAACCCTTTTATATATTCACAATTTATTAGATACTACCAAATCTTAGTATGTTAAAAAGTGACCATGAAAACGAAAATTGTATGGTTACTTTTATACTGAAAAATTTACAAATATGCAAATTTGAAAATGTGATATATCAGCGAGAAAAATAGATATTTGAGCAAACTCAACGCATTTGAAAGAGGAAGCCTTGTACTATAAGATCTCATACATGGCTTTTTGGAAAAGAAAAAATCGCGGTGCTAGATTAACTCAAATATGTCAAAAAACAGTGTTTTTTGCACTTTTATTTTAGAATACCTCATAAACCTTGAAAGAGCAATTCTAAGCCCGGATTCGGTTTCAGCGTGAAACATTAGTTGGGAAACAACTATTCATTGTCCAGGGGCAAATGTTTGTAGGGTAGTGTAATTTTTCTAAGTTTGACCTTCCTTAAAAATTGGAAATAAATATTTAGTGTAATAAATTTCATATTCATTAAATTGTATTCTTCCCATTTTGATTAATCCACTGTTTGTAAGACACAATGTTTAGTGCATTATCTTCCATAAGGTGACTAAGGTGCTTCTCCATTTTTAACAACCATTAGCTTCTCCATTGGTAACAACCACATTGCAGCGCGTCGATTTTCGAATTCTGATATATTTTATCATTTTACATTAAAATAGCTTGTAAATAAATTAGCTTTATTGAATGAAACTGTATACATAAGAAGAAAACATGAATTGCGTAGTTTGGAATTAATAATTGTACTGAAATGTTGCATGTCGCCCTTATTTGTTATGACGTTTTGTTCTATAAAACCCGAACGCTTTAAGTCTCCATCAGATGGCTTGTTGGAAAGATATTTTCAAGTGCTTTGCAATAAAAGTAAAAAAATAAAAATGAAACGGTGCCTAGTTTGATTTTTCAGCAAAAGACTATTTAAAACTAAAATTCAATGGATATATTGTACATTAACATCAAAGTTTAATACGCTTATTTAAAAGTACGTAAAATTATCTTTCTAACGAGCTATCACACGTGAAAATCTGATAAGAAATACTTTAGATACACGTATTTGAAACATGTCAACTTTCGAGTTTCGTTAAAAACGAATTATAACGGTACTCCGTGAATATTGATCCCAGAGAGTTTTTACTCAATTTATATTTTTTTTTTATCCAGATTAACCATCTCCCCCAATTTCATAATAATTGCACACCTTGCCCCCGTATGGGTGTTTGAATTCATGTGGAATGGCTGAATTATTATAAACTTTATCTTATATGTCATCGTACAATTCACTGTAGAATTCATACCTAATTGATCTATATTCAATTTAAAATTCATTCCCAAATTTACCACATATTGTCTCCTTAACTAAAAATTCACCTTAAAACGCACCTTAAGCTTCGCCGTACAATCCAGCCTTAAAGTTCATCCTAAAATTCACCCCAAAATTAATCCCAATTCTCCATCAAATTCATAATAAATTTACCCCAAATTTATTTTAAAATTCTTCCTAAAATTTCGACAAATTAATTAATTCTAAAATTCACTCTAAAATTAACCCCCTAAAATTTTACTTAAAATTCACTCTAAAAACCAAACACCAGAATTCTTAAATTTGATAAAATTCTTAAGAGTTTTCGCTTTATAAATTCCTGACACTTATGGTGTATTTTAGAGTAAAGTTCAGGGTTAGTTTTAGAGAGGAAATTAAAGAGTATACCGTTAGTTTAACCTACCTTAGAAATCACTCTAAAATTCATTGGAAAATCCCCCCTGAAACTAACTCTGAAGTTCACCCTAAAATTCACCCTAAATAGCAGGACATTTGAAAGCGAAAACCATTAAGGCCGGTACACATTTAGAATGAGCGAAGAGAACGTTTTTTCTTTTTTCAGCAACTTATTTAAGCAAATTGTTAAAATAATAAATAGCGTTTGTTTTTAATTAACCCTAAAGCTCTTAACATATTATGTAGATATGTAAACAAAAACAAACACAAAATATAACGAGATTATTTTCGAAAAAAATGTGTTTGTTCCTTTCCTCGTAAAGTTAGCGGTAAATTGAAATTAAAAAAATGAGCATGGCTAAATAAAAATATTTTGTATAAATACACGATAAATAAAAAATAGAGACTGGCAGGCTCTTTTTAAGAGGTTTAGAGTTAAAGGTAGCTAAAATATTGTGTATTTACTAAAAATAGAATTTAAAATTTTAACACTTGTATTAAAAAAATTTCAATTTATCGACATAAATTAAAAATTATTAACGATAAATTGAAATTTTGTATTAAAACTGTTAAAATTTTAAATTATATTTTTAGTAAATTTACGATATTTTAGCTATCGTTAATTAAAAACAAACGCTATTAATTATTTTAACAATTTGCTTAAATAATTTGTTGAAAAATGAAAAATCGTTCTGGTCGCTCGGTCTCAATGTGTACCGACTTTTAGAAGCTTAAATAAACATTTTATCAAATTTAAAATTTCTGGAGTTTGGAAATCTTAATATTGGAAAAATTAATTTAGGATTTTACAAATTTTATAAAATTGTTAAGTTCAAATTCATCATTTATTTGGAATATGAAATTATTGATTTTAGAAATTAAAGAATTTTGTAACGTACCTGGTTTGGAAAGAAAAGAAATTGGAACATTTAGCAAAAATTTAGAAGCTTTGTATTGTGGGGATATTAGAATAAAATAAAATCCTAGCGAATTTGGGAAGGGTAAAAATGGAAATTGGGAGTTTAAAATTTAAATCTTTAAAATTAGTAGAAATTCGGCAAATTTAGAATTCTGATAGTTATACAATTATTTAAACGTTTTTGAAATTTAGAATTTGTATTAGGAATTAGTTAATTTAGACATATACTAAATACAATAAATTAAATTTAAGATTTTGGCAATTTAGAAAATTAACAAATATGGAAATTGTAAAATTTAGGAATATGGAAATTTAAGTAATTTAGAAATACAAAAATATAGAGTATTATTTAGAATTTTTAATTTTAGTAACATGTACATTGTACATTTATCATTTATGGTTCTTTGGTATATAAAAGGCAAAATTTAGAAACCAACAGCTATCATTTCACGAGAAACTGCGACGGACTCTCTCATTCTGGCGCAGGTTAAGGAAAAACGTGGTGCCAGACATGTTTACTTCCTCCACCGCCTACCAGTTAAATTATTCATCTTTGAAGCTCCTGGCAAATGTGGTAAGACCTTCGTTTATTCATTTATTTTAAGTACAGTTAGGGGGCGAGATGACATAAGGCAGATACTTTGACTGCACTAGCGGCCTTACTATTAGATGGTGGAACGACACTCAATCTTTTATTCGGTTTCTCTGTACCGATAAAATCTTTGTGCGTTTTCCCGATAAAACCAACAACACTTTCTGCAGTATACGTAAAGCATCAACTATTTTAATTGATGAGGCATCGATGAAATTAGCTACAGCAATGAACTGTATAATGGTTGTTTCAATCGGTAAATGGAATACAGCAATTTACTCCTCAAGACAAAACATGATTTAGATCCTTACCAGTTTCATATGTGAACAAAACTCTTTTGTTCACCATATTTTTGGTGATTCTCTCGATCCCCATATTGTAGACCAATATTCAGTACGACCAATTGTTTGCCCGTTAAATAATATTCGGTACGAGGAATTGTTTGCTTGTTACACGTTTGTTTAAAATATTTCCAGAATGCCATATAAGTCATTTCATAAAGCCAGCTGCCTATTAATATATATTTAGCTAGCGAGGCTGTAGAACGCTTTGAAAAAATAAAACAATTTAACAATGCAAATTAAACAAGGTTGTTATATTGTTGTGGCATAGTGGTAACGCATTGCACTAGAGCGGCAAAGGTCTTCGGTTCGATGCTCATGTAATTTTATTTTTTTTAATTTTTATTATTATTATTTTTAGTATTCATGTAATGACAAATATTTTACTTTAAATTAAACATTCCGCTTTATAGTTATTACAGTAATGGGGCATGCTTATAGTAACAATATTCGCCGCTGTTTTAGAATGCAGCACCCTCGGTAAAGGTTAGCATGTCAAATGTCATTAGTGTTTTGTATCGAAAATGTATGGTGAATTTAATAACACAAAAGAATTTGTGTATTTTAAAAAGTTTATAAGTCGTTTATCGACGCGTTCGTACTACGTAGCCATAAAATTAAACGTCAAACTTTATTGTAAACTTTATCACGACGGTAATGACATCTGATGTACGGAAACAAAAACAAACTCTTTTTGCATGTCCCATTGCACAAGAAAATACGTGGTCAGTGTTTATGATGCCCTTACACTACTCCAAATCAGTGCTGTTGAAGTGAGTATGATCGGAGTATTTGTACTACTTTCGTCTAATCCGTACTCTGCTGTCTCATTTTGCACTCCCCTTCTATAATTAATAATATATTAAACCATTTTACACACGTATTTGGACGTATCGGATTTTGCTCGCAATAATTATAAGTTTGCTTTGATTTATACCATTAAATCAAAAAAATCTACATACTATAATAAATAACCGCATTCAGCAATCTGCTTAATTGAACATGGCAATACTTTTTACTTTAACTGAAATTGTCTATAGGAGGATTTTTTCAAGTAGTAAGAGAGTTCGCATATAGATGGTGCGTCTGGGATTTATTATTAAAAAAATTAAATAAATATTAATAGGACTAATTTGTAACAATGCAGATACAAACGTCTCATCACAAAAACTAATAAATTATCTTTATAAAACAACAATATTCGTATTTTAACATGTTTTACTTAGAAATACAACTCTAAATTTATTTTAAATAAAATAGAAAAATATTTTCCAATTAAAGTTAAAATGTATTTATTAACACTTTATAAATAAAAACTTGTTACAAAATTCCAATAAATCAAGAAATATCATTCATAAATAACAATTTATTTACCCTTGTGTCATAAGAATTCCTATGTAAATGTTTGACATTTGAGATTTTGTCCCAGGACAACGACGTACCATACAACAGACACTCGAAATAAAAATTTCTCCTATAGGTTAAATTTATTTGGACAGAAAAATTTTTGTGTGATGTCGTAGTGTCGTAGAGTTGTTGCTTCTTAAAACAAATCATTCGCACTTTATAAAATGATAAATCGGTACAAAATATGGAAAGGTTTGTAAAATATACATATGGTGTGAAATGATCGTTTTTTATGTTTTCTTTAAAAATTTTATTAATAATTAGATTTTTAATCAAATATCGAGAGGATACATTACGGGCGGACCTCAGTAGTATTCCTAGTACGTCGACAGGAATATCGGAAACCTCGTCCACTACCGTGACCAGTACCACCTAATAAAAAATCCTGATATGAAACAAATAATATGGAACCATTTGATGTGGATAACACCAACGAAATTGAAAATATCCAGGTTTGAAAGGGTAACAATAAACGCAAACAAAATTTTCGACCGATTTGGATTGATAAATTTACGTGGGTCGACAAAAAACAGACAATTCAAATGGAGGTGATAAACCGTTCTGCAAATTTTGCAATAAGCTCTTGACGAAAAATACAGTTCATTTACAACGGCATGAAGATTCAGAGCTGCATAAATCAATAATTAGTTCTTTGAAACGTCAACCAGAAGTTTTTAAAAAAGACGCATCATTTTCTAAAAAAATTTAGTGACTTGCCGTTCTTATTAATAAAGCTTTTCATTTCGCTAATTCAATTAATCGCTGTAGAACCAAATATATCTAAGAAATTAAAATGTGGGAAAACCAAAGCGACCGAGACGACTAATACGATAATTTTTGAAGAGGGACTGGAAAAATCGCCGCGTTACTCCGAAAACAAAAATTTTCAATTATCATTGATGAATCCACGGATGTTAGCACCAAAAAGTGTTTGGTTTCTAGTTGTTCGATATTTTGATAACTCTGCTGGTAATGTAACAGATACATTTTTTGGACTTGTACAAATTGAAAATGCGGATACTAAAAGCTTATATGAAAAAATTGTTAATTATTTTGAGTTGGTTAAAGTACCCTTGTCAAACATAATAGGTTTTGCTTCCGATGTGATGATGGACAATAAGGGTGGCGTAAAAGCTATTTTACAAAATATAAATCCTAATTTATATGTAATGGGTTGCATATGCCACTCAATACATTTATGTTCCTCGTCTGCATCTAAAATGATACCTCATAAAATCGAGCATTTTCAAAACGCAATTTCAAGATTATTTCAACGTTAAGAAACACAAAATTTTAAAGACAGCATCAACTAGGAGGCAGGGGCGCCCGCAGGATTTTTTCCAGGGTGGGGCAAAATAAAAATGTATATAATAATTTGATATTTTCCAATCATATTTTTCACTTATAAAATAATTTGAAATAAAACGCATTTTTAAATTGTAAAAAAAATTCTAAGTGCATTTCAATACATAGTTTTACTTAAAAATATAACATTTGTATTTATTATTTAACCGGTCAATTTTAAAACAACGTGTGCTGGGTTAGAATTCACAAATTACACGAATTGCTTTCAAGACTAGTTTATTGCGAAAAAAGAAACTGCAATCTTCTCTTTTCCAATCCAAAACACGGAAAAAAATAAACTGGTCCTCAGCTAAGAAAACGGACTTTTAATTCAAGAAAATGTACTTTTTCTTGATTTAAAAGCAAATTTTCTTATTTCTTTCGAATTTTTCTTTATTTCAAGAAACACAATTCTTAAATGAAGAAAAACTCGAAAGAAATAAGAAAATTAGCTTTAAAATCAAGAAAAAGTACATTTTCTTGAATTAAAAGTCCGTTTTCTTAGCTGAGGACCAGTTTATTTTTTTCCGTGAACGATTTAAAACTTTTACAAAATATTCGTCTTCAATTCCTTCGATTAAATTTCGATGAACACTCTTGCTGCTCTTGTAGATCGAAGAAAGTCATATTCTCAAAATCTTTTAATGGCTTATCCTTCCAATAAGCAAACCAAACTGAGGCATCTGCAGTGAAATTTTCTAAATAACAGCCGTACTTATTTTGAATTTTATTTATTATATCTTCGTATTCCGATTTCACTAATTGACACATATTACTTGGATGTAGTTGGAATAGTAAATAAGCTGGATCAGTTTCTTCCGAAAATCTTTCACACAAAGAGGTGATAGTGAATCTAGGTACGGAATGAATATAGATCTTCTATAATACGTTTCTGCAGAATCACAAGGTACATTTGAACGATTTTTTTGGTTCTTCGCTAAAGGCAAAACATGCAATTTTATTTCGATGTTTAGTTCTTGAACGCATTTCTCAACATTTTCCTTTTCATTTCTTAATTTCATTGTTTAAATAAAACAAGTTTTAATTAAACAATGAAATTATGACATAAACCGTTTTAAATTATAAATTGTTTTGTAAAAAATAAGTTTATTTTTTCTCAAGGAATATTTTAACCAGTTAAAAAGATACATATTTAAAAGTAGCACAGAGCGCATAAAGAAAAACGCGTTTGGTGTGTCTTATCCTTTAGAGAACTCTGTTTAAATTTCATTATCAAAAATGATTGGTCGAAAATGTAATCTGTACGACTATGACAAACAACACAAAATATAATTGCGAAATTTAATTAAAGTGCATGTGGAGATTAATTATTTTAATTTAAAATAAATTAGTCAAGAAATTAACCGATATATGTTAAACAAACACTATCGTTTATAGTTGTCGCTAAAAGGATTAATTGCGAAAAATTATTCTTGCTGGACTTTCTTCGTCATATACGTAACTAATAACGAAGGTAAAGTTAGATAATTTTATTAACATTTACATATACTATTATATTCTTGCTGTTTAAGGTGTTTTAACAACTTTTATTTTACGTACAATAAATCAAAACAAACATGTAAATCTATACACTAACTAAATATGTATGTGAAATATTAAAAAAGGACAACTTTCAAAAAACAGAATTAGGCCAGAAAAACTGTTTAAATATTTAAATTTTCATAGAACCTTAAGCCAGGGGGGGCAAGTGCCCTCCTTGCCCCCCCCCCCTGTGGGCGCCTATGCTAGGAGGCTATCATTCGGGAATGTAGTGTCACGAATACTGGAACAGTGGGCTCCATTAAAGCACTATTTTATATCGAATAAATTCGAAACAGATTCTGACGTAGCGCATAATATTTCCCGCGAAATGACAGATGAAAATAAAATATATTTTTATTTTCTTTCATATATACTTAAATTAACAAACAAAATAAACGTTGAATACCAAGCAGAAACACCACGCATCCACCTGTTGCTGTCTACTATAAAATCCAATTTTTTTTTTTTTTATAATTTTTTTAATTGGGTGCAGAGCGGACTTATTAACGGTCCTAGCTCCTTGTAACTGTCAGAGCTTCTGCACCCAATGCGCGATCCTGCAAGTAAAGATTAATAGCTACCTTAAATTAATACTTAAATTAATAAAGCTACCTTAAAGATTAATAGCTACCTTTTGACAAAGTTTATTAAGGCAGAGTTTATTGATGGAAGTTGTTTGAATTCAATTAATTTTTCTAATAACGATTGTTTTCTTGAATATAACCTTATTTATATTGGCGCAAAAGCAGATTTATTGATTAAATAAGGGACAGTACCGTAAAATGTAATTATTGGATTGAAAGGTAATTATCGGGATTATTACAAGGAATTATGCAGACAAATTACAAAAGGTTAAAGACGAGGTGTTGGTTGCCGTACAAGCTGTCGACCCAAAATTAAAGGTACCCACTGTAACTCCTTTACTTAAACGATTTCCAAACATCATTGAAGAAAAGTATATTCAAGAATTAGATGACGAATGGAGGCAATTATTAAATCAATAGTGTATCAATGTAAATATGGATATTGAGGAATTCTGGGCAGGAATTTTTAATTTAAAAAATGCGACCAGTGGTAAAATGATCGCTCATCTAACTAATTTTATAGGAGCAATATTAAGCTTTCCCCATAGCAGTGCAACCGCAGAACGTGTGTTTTCGCAAGTAGCTTTAATTAAAAATAACCAAAGGAATTCATTAGCTACCTGTATACAGTGAATTCAATTCTTATGGCAAAAGAAATGCTAAAACAAACTGATGCGAGTAAATAGGTTCCATCCAAAGATCCTTTAATGAAATATAAAAAGTAACATCCTTTTATAATAATAATTAATTACATATTTTTGTTGTTAATTTTAGTTTTAGTTTTTTTGCGATAATCGCAACGAATGTGATAAGATTTTATTTCTAAATTTCTAGATTTTGTTTATAAATGAATTAATTTTGTTTTTATATACATAAATTTTAATTAAATATGTATTATATAGTATTTTGAATGGAAGTTTTGCTAAACTAATTTTTAAAAAATACAAAATTCCAAAAATTATGTGTATTTGTGTGATATTTATTTGTACTCCTTTCTGACTTGAAATACTTGAAAAATTTGAAATTTACTCCTTTTATATTTTTCAAAACGACAGCACTGCTCCAAATTATTTAAACATTTTTGTATTATGAGTTAAGTAAACCATGAGAATTTTTCGGTAAAAAATTGTTTGTCCTGCCAAAAACTTCAAAGCATGCTATGTTTGAAACAATATAGGAATGAAAATTAAATAAATTTCCTTAGGTTGATATGGCTTAGTAGAAATGTTTTGGACTAGAGCGGCTAAAGTCCGGAGTTCGATTGTGGTGAATGCATTTTAATTTTGTTTTTTAATTTATATTTTTTTGACGTGATAACGTCTTACACCGCATTTTCAGAAAATTGACAAGAAATTTTTTTGCTAAAATAGCAAGCCTGTTAAATCAGTCTATTTTGAGTCACGTGTACGAAATAAACCAATCAAAATAACATTACACTGATAATTTCCCTAGGGATGTTATCAGTGTAATGTTATTTTGATTGGTTTATTTTGTACACGTGACTCGAAATTGACCGATTTAATAGGCTTGCTATTTTAGAAAAACTTACTCTGGCTACTAGATGAAAAGAATTTATAGTTTTATTTTACAATAAATACTGTTTCAAAATGACACTTTCATAGAACAATTTACAATCTAGCAGCATTACTACAAGAATAAAATAAAATTGCAAAAAATTTTCTCGTCGAATACCCCTCGAGCATTGATAAATACCTCATAATTTTATTATATTTTCCTCAAGCACGTTGCTTTTAGGTAACAGCCCTCAGCCTACGGCTTCGGGCTGTTACCAAGCAACGTGCTTTCGAAAAATATAATAAAATTATTTCGGGAAATTATCAATGCTCTTGGGATATTACTGCTGAAAGTTTTCCCTTGGTCGTGAGCAATTACTAATCAACTGTAAGCATTACGTTTAATTTAAATGTTTGATTTCTTAGGTTGGTACTTAGGCCTCATGCCTTTCACATAATATTATCGAATGATTTCGCGCGATTTAAACTCGTCAACAACTGTAGTTGCATAAAGAAACAGTGGTAGTTAATTTATTTTAAATTAAAATAGTTAATCTACACATTAATTTTAATTTTAATTAAATCTAATCCTTAAAAGCCTTTAGTCTCGAGCTATTCCTACTTGACTAAAAAATAACGGTTAAAAAATATCAAATGGTGATTGTGGCAGCGGCCGCTTGACATTAACATTATATATAAATTGTATCCGTCCTAGGACGGGCTGTACCCCCTAGTTCAAAATAATGTATAACCTTAAGAGAATTTGAAGTTCTTAAATATTTTTATTTTATTTAGAGCTGAGATTCATGCATTTATGATACATAAAAAAGCAAATTTTATAATTTTTACTGTACGTATGTAATTTAGCCTAACTCTATAAAAAAAAAGGTTACATGCGTGCGCCAAAATATAAAATTTAGCAGTCTGGATTGAATGTGAGGTGCTAGAAATATTTGTATAAGAAAGTCGAGTGACAGTATCAACCGAATATACTTATCCCTCATTATTTTTGTAGGATACACAAAATTACCACAGGGGTGGTGAGCAAACGTCGTAGAGCTCTAATAGATTTCAGTATCGATTTGAGGCCAGGAATAGTTCGATTGGGTGTTCATGGCTCAGTGAATTAAGCCTGCGAGAAATAAATGCACCGGCCAAAATGAATTAATTCCGCAGCACTTTTGCCGCAAAATTAATTCATTTTTAATGGTGAATTAATCCCGCGACATATTTGATTATAGATAAATTATCTGAAATACCCACAAAAATCAACCCTATATATTGTTAAAATATTTATATGTACAGGTAACCTTCATATAACACGGTACTTTTATAACACGGTTTCGGCGGAACACTGTCGTTTAACGCAGTTCGTTTAATACGGTCAATTTCGTCACTTAATACGCTGCTGATACTAGAGCTGCTGATTTTTCAAGTTTTAAAACGGATGCAACATCCAATCGTTTTAGGGTATAGTAAAGTGGCTTACCAATTACTGGGTTTTACAAGACACTTAAGAATGCCGCAACGATTGGCACAGTTACAAAAAAATATTTTCTTTCAGTCAGCTTTAAGTGCTGATCCCAAATATAAAATTGTTAAAGAAGCTATCGATCAAAAGTGCAGATAATTTAAAAATCTAATTTAGGAACACATTAATTGTATATTAAACTTTTAAATGAAATGCTAATTCGTTTTTAAAATAGTTCGATTATATCAAATTTAGCTACCAGTGTTCGAGTTACCAGTTAGCTTAATTTCTACAGTAAACATTTTAGCAAGGGGAACAAGGAAGAACCCTATTAATTTGGACGTTACTCTCTTGTTGTTCGGATATATCAAGGGTCTCTTTTACCAACCTCTATCTTGCACTTATGAACCGAGGTCGTACCGACATATTTTTATCGTGCAAGCCTTTTATAAAGAAAATTGGATACAAATATTTTGATACAACTATGCCGTAGATACAACTATGTTGATGGCAGCCAAACACATCTTTCTTGAGTTAATGTAAACATGTTTTTTTTTTCAAATATCAACTTTGGCTAAATCTCATCCAACCTCTGTATGATAGCGTGAAGTAGTTGAAATGTATCCAATATCATATGCCTACTTCTCAGCCTTTAAATGCTACAAATGTAGTTTATGATGCAATTTTGATTAGTATAGAGTAGACCAATGATTTAATTATTTGTCAATATGAATTAAATCCGCCCGAAATTATTTCATTTAAAAAAAATTAGCTGCCGCGGATTTAATCTGTATTAAAAATGAATTAATTTCGCAATACAAAAATTCTCAGCCGAATTAGTTGCCACTCTTTCTCCTCTTTTCCATGTGGATGGTTTTTAAGAGCAACAAATTCACATTTCGACATTGCTCCCAGTTTCTGCTAAGGAAAAAACCGGAATCTTTTCTCTAATTTCTCAAAAAAATTTTCTTCTTCTTGTGCAAATTAAGGATGGCAAGAATTCGTCCAAAATTACGCAATAACTAAATCGTTATTTATATGTTAAAGCTAAAGCCATTAAAATAAAAATAAAAAAACACAAAAATCCTAGCCTAATATTTTGACTCGGGATTCTGCTAAATTTTACCACACTAAAACGAAGTATTTCTTTAGAAATAAGAAGAGAAAGGGTGTACTTTATTAAACTGGTTTATCTTCAAGTTTCAAGGGATATTCACCTTTAAATATTTTATTGTTGATTATTGTTTGCTTTCTTTCGTCTGTCATCCGAATAACACCTAAAGGAAAGAAAATCCGTTTTCGTGCACAACCCAATAATTTTTCCACAAAGCGCATATACATTTTATGTTTTGTATTAAATTTTTGTTATTTAAAAGCTTATACTTATAGATTACATTACTCATAAATATTTATAAACCTACATACATATATATATTTGAAAAAGTATCCGTATACAACAAAGGCGACAATAACGCAATAAGAAGAAATAAACTTGAAAGTTTTTCTTTTGTAACCTTTTCTAATATTTTTGTGTACTTTCAAAATATCTCTTGAGATCATAAAAATATCGTTACTTCTTTATCGTTTCACTTTTATTTTTTTTTTCTTTCGACAAAAGCTCGAAAACAATTTAAATAAAGATTCTAAAGTTTTGCTTTTGTGTTTGTGTGAAATACCCGTAGCAACATAATCATCAAGATATCCTAAGAGTATAAAAACAACATACACGAGGATATAAACTTACCGTTATATATCGTATGGGGAAATTCGCTTGTGCGCGACAAATACCAAATTAAAACAAATGTATACAAAAATTTTACGATAACGAAAGGTGTTAGACAAAATTTAATGAATTTTTGGAAATTTTTTTCTTCAGAATTCCTTTCCTTGCGTGAATAATGTAATGAAATATTTCTTTCTTTTCTACATATCTACATACATATATACATAACATTCGTGTTTGCCTTCAACAAAAAAAAAAAAAAAATCTTAATATCGTAAAGTGTGAGTCAAAGGATTAACAGTTTAAATATTCATGTTAAACAAGACGAATCTGTAACGTTACTACAACAATAACAACAAGGGTAAATGAAAAAAAAAAATTAATATTTCATGTTTCATGGTTTTCAGTATAAAAAAAAAATTGTAAACTTTTCACCATAACACAACAACTAAAAACAAATTTACAAGAAAATTTGAATTTTATGATTTTCTAAATTCGTTTTAAATTGAAAATGTAATTAAAATGTTTGTTTACATATGTATGTATTTGTACTTACATAGTAATTTAAATGAAATTATGGAAATAACATTTTATGCCGCATTAATTAGTGTGGGATTATTATTCGCAGTCTTGATATCGATCCATATACATATTTACCATTGTTTGAGTGTATGCGGTTTGGAGAAGAATTTTCCTTTTTGGTAAAGCCATCGAAATTTATTTGGGATTCATTAATTGATTTTAACAATAATTATTGCTGCATTTCTAATTTGTTTTTAAAAATTACAACGAGGGGAGTAAATCAAATTTGGATAGTATTACTTCATCATTTTCTCTTTAGCTCAATTTTTCCTCTTCTTTGATCAGCTCATTTTGTTGCAAAACGAAATTTGTGGAACCCTTTTAATTTAATACACTATCGAATCCAGAATATAAAATTTGGCTAATTTTAAAATTAATTGTTAGGAATGTAATACACGAAATTATTTTTTTTATTTGCAAAAAATTTAATGTTGTTGTGTTGCTGAAAAGAGTAAATGTATGCCCACAATCTTAGTAGGTTGTAATTGTAAACATGTTAACTTGATACATAATTAGTAAAATTTAAATATTAAAGGACAAACGACATAGCTTGGTGATGTTTCTTTCAAATTCTCTCGATTTAGTTTCGATCGAGGCAACTGGGATTAGTGAGTCCTGTCCTGGATGTAGTTTTATGATATTGCCCACTCAATCGACAGTTCATTATTTATCACATTATGTGATAATCGGACTGCCATAGCTTCCAAAAACCCTTTAACTATATTCTGAATCAGTTGCCAGCGATTGGTGTAAAAGTTGGGCTCATCTGTGGGCAAGTCGGGTAACATAATTGGAGAGCAACCCATGAAAAAATATCCTGGAGTTAATATCTCACAATTCTCGGAAAACGGCGTGTCTTGAAAAGTCAGCGGAGACTCTCCAGTTGCCTACAAACAAAGCATCTCAAACAGGCCAGAGACACCTCAGCAGTCAGGTCTGAGACTAGTTTTACCTTCTATGAACACGGCTTAAATACAGTTTTAGATTTTACTGTTACCGGTAAATGGTCTGGAGGGTGTTATCTGATACGACGGTAAATTTCCCATCTGTTGTTGACCCGTACTTACACGATGGGGGCTGCAGATGACACAGGAACGAGCTGCTTCTTTGGCAAGGCTTTAAGCACCAACTATGAAATATGTTTATAGGATGATGGCGAGTATATGTTGTTGGGTGAGGTGGAGGTATCGCAGTGATAGGCCTTCACAATAGCCAGAGTAAACAGATAGAGGGCATCAAGAACTACAGAATGCTTGGTGTCATAGGAAACTCATATTGTCAACCCACTCTGGCCACCAACTCTTAATGCACTCTGGTCATTGATGAATAGAGATAAAGACCGATGTTTGCTTGTACATCGTAAGTTAGAACCGCTGATGATTCGCATGGTATTCTTGAAAACTTTAATGTTGAGACCAACGCACAGCAGCCATTTTAGCCGGCTTAATGTGAGATCCTGTCAAATATAAAGAAGGTTTTTTAATTTTTAATTTATCATAAAAGCGATAGCACTGGGCTAATATTCGAATTATTGAAAAAATGATGATGACTTTTCGAATAAATGTGCTGGTACTAAATGTGTCGCAGCGGTACAGACGAATGACTTTTCTCCTTTGAAGAAACGAGGTTTTATTTCAGTTTTACCAATAAAACAGCGGCGCACAACTCAAGGCGCGGTAGACAGCGGCTTGTTTTAGTGGGGCAACCTTTGTTTTGACTGCTACTATTCGCACCAAAATGGAACCATTTAAGCCAACACTCCTTAAATAGGCAACAACTGCATAAGGATCTTCTGATGCGTCAGAGAATCCATGTAATTCTAATATGACGGCTGATGAAGAAATATTATTTTAAAAAGTGAGGAATTTGGATTTTTTCGAATAAACTATTTCCTTGGGATCATCCCAGTCGAGTTCACCGAGCCAAATCCTTTGAAAAATAATTTTGGCAACGACCGTACAAGGAGAGAGGAATCCTAATGGATTGAAGATATGGCTAGTGATAAGCAATATTTAAATACGTGGTAGGGCCGCAACCGTCAAGTTCCTCGATTTTGAAAGTGAAACAATGCGAATATGTTTATACAAACTAGACACAGAGTTTTGACGAATGTCTCTCCATTGCTAAATTCAACAAGGGACTCCTGCTCCTGTTGGACACTCATTTCCTTAGTGCAAAACCGCCGCTGCTCAAACCTTCCGCTATCCTTTGTTGTAAATGTTAAGCCTCGCATACCTCCGTGCTACTGGAGAACAAATAGTCGATGTAGAAATCCAATTTAGTGACATGTTTGATGTTTGAAAAATCTAAGGGCAGGTCATCTAAAATTTTATAGAGAGTTTTCGAGAAGCCAGAGACGTTACACAAACTGTTCCAAATGTGATCGTGTTGGAACGGTAATATAAGATGTGAGAAATTAGGTTCTCACGCCAGATAATACGCTGATAAACATTTTTTCACGTCAGCTGCAAAGGCCCACGTTTCTTAAATCGAACCAGAATAGAAAATAGATTTGGCAATATTGATAGCCCAGAATTCGAATTATCATTGAACGAAACGCCTGACGAAGATTTTGGGGAATAAGATTTTGTCGAACTCGATTCTTTCATCACCGCATGATATAGGAGATAAAATGTTTCCGTGGCATTGCCTCTAATTTCATTGGTAGGAATAATAGACATGTGACCCAACCTTGCGTATTCCATCATAAACTTTGAGTACTCCGTTCTCAATTTTGGAAATTTTTCGAAACGACGCTCCATATAGAGAAAAGCCTTCTGGTTGCCATTGATAGTGTGTCTCTGAGATCAGGGGAGTTTGGTTTGAGTGGCAACCGCACGGCATACATACCTGATGTATGGTTCTTAACTGTATTTTACCTAAAATGGTCTCGCACCATTGCTCCTGTAGGGCGGCTCGATATTCTCTATTTCCCAGAATTTCTGTATTGTATCATGGAGGTCCAAATGGTATTTCATGACAGAGCCTCAAGACAAAACGGAATCATGATCACATTGAAGCGATGTTGTCCCAAAGATGACGTAACCAATACAAGTGCAAAAAGATCGCCATCCAAATGGAATTTTTCCGGACGCAATCATTTCAAAAAAAAAAAAACTTCCTCTCCAAGTTGTATATCCACGGGACTCGGACGGGAAAGACACGGGAAGACAGAACGTTTTTGTGTTTTATTAACTTCACTG
Organism: Tipula helvola; assembly: GCA_963556165.1. NCBI lineage: Eukaryota > Metazoa > Arthropoda > Insecta > Diptera > Tipulidae > Tipula > Tipula helvola. Next base: position 128,662,189 of record OY744483.1, read on the forward strand.
TAATCAGAGGAATATCAGAATTTAAGTTTTTCATAATAAGAGCTCTCCTTTACAAGGCCATCTTTACCATGGGGCTATAAGGGCTGCCGCCCTAGGGCGCCGCAATATTAGGGCGCCACCAAATATCCAAGACCTAGTCAATATTAGAGAACATCTTTTTATTTGAGTGGCTCTGAATTTGTGGGCTATAATTCAGTTGATTTTCCAAAAAATTGAATTTTCCACGAAACGTGTAGAAATATTCGACCGATCCAAATGGCCTTTGGTATGACAATTACAGGTCGCAACGCCTATTGATAGAGGTATCAATCATCGAAATCGGAGCACATTTGCAGATTTTCGATTTTTGTGGCTCTGAATTTGTGGGCAATAGTTCAGTTGATTTTCCAAAAAATTGAATTTTCCACGAAACGTGTAAAAATATTCGACCGATCCAAATGGCCCTTGGTATGACAATTACAGGTCTCAACGCCTATTGATAGAGGTATCAATCATCGAAATCGTGGCACATTTACAAATTTTCGAATTTTGTGGCTCTGAATTTGTGGGCTATAGTTCAGTTGATTTTCAAAAAAATTGAATTTTCCACGAAACGTGTAGAAATATTCGACCGATCCAAATGGCCTTTGGTATGACAATTACAGATCGCAACGCCTATTGATAGAGGTATCAATCATCGAAATCGGAGCACATTTGCAGATTTTCGATTTTTGTGGATCTGAATTTGTGGGCTATAGTTCAGTTGATTTTCTAATAAATTTAATTTACCACGGAACGTGTAGAAATATTCGACCGATCCAAATGGCCCTTGGTATGACAATTACAGGTCTCAACACCTATTGGTAGACGTATCAATCATCGAAATCGGAGCACATTTGCAGATTTTCGATTTTTGTGGCTCTGAATTTGTGGGCTATAGTTCAGTTGATTTTCCAAAAAATTGATTTTTCCACGAAACGTGTAGAAATATTCGACCGATCCAAATGGCCCTTGGTATGACAATTACAGGTCTCAACGCCTATTGATAGAGGTATCAATCATCGAAATCGGGGCACATTTACAAATTTTCGATTTTTGTGGCTCTGAATTTGTGGGCTATAGTTCAGTTGATTTTCCAAAAAATTGAATTTTCCACGAAACGTGTAGAAATATTCGACCGATCCAAATGGCCGTTTGTATGACAAGTATAGGTCTCAACGCCTATTGATAGAGGTATCAATCATCGAAATCGTGGCACATTTACAAATTTTCGAATTTTGTGGCTCTGAATTTGTGGGCTATAGTTCAGTTGATTTTCAAAAAAATTGAATTTTCCACGAAACGTGTAGAAATATTCGACCGATCCAAATGGCCTTTGGTATGACAATTACAGGTCGCAACGCCTATTGATGGAGGTATCAATCATCGAAATCGGAGCACATTTGCAGATTTTCGATTTTTTTGCTCTGAATTTGTGGGCTATAGTTCAGTTGATTTTCCAAAAAAATTAATTTTCCACGAAACGTGTAGAAATATTCGACCGTTCCAAATGGCCCTTGGTATGACAATTAGAGGTCTCAACGCCTATTGACAGAGGTATCAATCATCGAAATCGGAGCTCATTTGCAGATTTTCGAATTTTGTGGCTCTGAATTTGTGGGCTATTGTTCAGTTGATTTTCCAAAAAATTGAATTTTCCACGAAACGTGTACAAATATTCGACCGTTCCAAATGGCCCTTGGTATGACAATTAGAGGTCTCAACGCCTATTGATAGAGGTATCAATCATCGAAATCGGAGCTAATTGGCAGATTTTCGAATTTTGCGGCTCTGAATTTGTGGGCTATAGTTCAGTTGATTTTCCAAAAAATAGAATTTTCCACGAAACGTGTAGAAATATTCGACCGATCCAAATGGCCCTTGGTATGACAATTACAGGTCGCAACGCCTATTGATAGAGGTATCAATCATCGAAATCGGGGCACATTTACAAATTTTCGAATTTTGTGGCTCTGAATTTGTGGGCTATAGTTCAGTTGATTTTCAAAAAAATTGAATTTTCCACGAAACGTGTAGAAATATTCGACCGATCCAAATGGCCTTTGGTATGACAATTACAGGTCGCAACGCCTATTGATGGAGGTTTCAATCATCGAAATCGGAGCACATTTGCAGATTTTCGATTTTTTGGCTCTGAATTTGTGGGCTATAGTTCAGTTGATTTTCCAAAAAAATTGATTTTCCACGAAACGTGTAGAAATATTCGACCATTCCAAATGGCCCTTGGTATGACAATTAGAGGTCTCAACGCCTATTGACAGAGGTATCAATCATCGAAATCGGAGCTCATTTGCAGATTTTCGAATTTTGCGGCTCTGAATTTGTGGGCTATTGTTCAGTTGATTTTCCAAAAAATTGAATTTTCTACGAAACGTGTAGAAATATTCGACCGATCCAAATGGCCTTTGGTATGACAATTACAGGTCGCAACGCCTATTGATAGAGGTATCAATCATCGAAATCGGAGCACATTTGCAGATTTTCGATTTTTGTGGCTCTGAATTTGTGGGCTATAGTTCTGTTGATTTTCCAAAAAATTGAATTTTCTACGAAACGTGTAGAAATATTCGACCGATCCAAATGGCCATTTGTATGACAAGTATAGGTCTCAACGCCTATTGAAAGAGGTATCAATCATCGAAATCGGAGCACATTTGCAGATTTTCCATTTTTGTGGCTCTGAATTTGTGGGCAGTTGATTTTCCAAAAAATTGAATTTTCCACGAAACGTGTAGAAATATTCGACCGATCCAAATGGCCCTTGGTGTGACAATTACAGGTCGCAACGCCTATTGATAGAGGTATCAATCATCGAAATCGGAGCACATTTGCAGATTTTCGATTTTTGTGGCTCTGAATTTGTGGGCTATAGTTCAGTTGAATTTGAAAAAAATTGATTTTTCCACGAAACGTGTAGAAATATTCGACTGATCCAAATGGCCGTTTGTATGACAAGTATAGGTCTCAACGCCTATTGATAGAGGTATCAATCATCGAAATCGGAGCACATTTGCAGATTTTCGATTTTTGTGGCTCTGAATTTGTGGGCAGTTGATTTTCCAAAAAATTGAATTTTCCACGAAACGTGTAGAAATATTCGACCGATCCAAATGGCCCTTGGTGTGACAATTACAGGTCGCAACGCCTATTGATAGAGGTATCAATCATCGAAATCGGAGCACATTTGCAGATTTTCGATTTTTGTGGCTCTGAATTTGTGGGCTATAGTTCAGTTGATTTTGAAAAAAATTGATTTTTCCACGAAACGTGTAGAAATATTCGACCGATCCAAATGGCCGTTTGTATGACAAGTATAGGTCTCAACGCCTATTGATAGAGGTATCAATCATCGAAATCGGAGCACATTTGCAGATTTTCGATTTTTGTGGCTCTGAATTTGTGGGCAGTTGATTTTCCAAAAAATTGAATTTTCCACGAAACGTGTAGAAATATTCGACCGATCCAAATGGTCCTTGGTGTGACAATTACAGGTCGCAACGCCTATTGATAGAGGTATCAATCATCGAAATCGGAGCACATTTGCAGATTTTCGATTTTTGTGGCTCTGAATTTGTGGGCATAGTTCAGTTGATTTTGAAAAAAATTGATTTTTCCACGAAACGTGTAGAAATATTCGACCGATCCAAATGGCCGTTTCTATGACAAGTATAGGTCTCAACGCCTATTGATAGAGGTATCAATCATCGAAATCGGAGCACATTTGCAGATTTTCGATTTTTGTGGCTCTGAATTTGTGGGCAGTTGATTTTCCAAAAAATTGAATTTTCCACGAAACGTGTAGAAATATTCGACCGATCCAAATGGCCCTTGGTATGACAATTACAGGTCACAACGCCTATTAATAGAGGTATCAATCATCGAAATCGGAGCACATTTGCAGATTTTCGATTTTTGTGGCTGTGAATTTGTAGGCAGTTGATTTTAAAAAAAAAATCGTATTTTCCACGAAACGTGTAGAAATATTCGACCGATCCAAATGGCCTTTGGTATGACAATTACAGGTCGCAACGCCTATTGATAGAGGTATCAATCATCGAAATCGGAGCATATTTGCAGATTTTCGATTTTTGCGGCTCTGAATTTGTGGGCTATTATTCAGTTGATTTTCCAAAAAATTGAATTTTCCACGAAACGTGTAGAAATATTCGACCAAACCAAATGGCCTTTGGTATGACAATTACAGGTCTCAACGCCTCTTGATAGAGGTATCAATCATCAAAATTGGAGTACATTTACAAATTTTCGAATTTTGTGGCTCTGAATTTGTGGGCTATTGTTCAGTTGATTTCCCAAATATTGAATTTTCCACGAAACGTGTAGAAATATTCGACCGATCCAAATGGCCCTTTGTATGACAATTATAGGTCTGAACGTCTATTGATAGAGGTATCAATCATCAAAATCGGAGTACATTTACAAATTTTCGAATTTTGTGGCTCTGAATTTGTGGGCTATTGTTCAGTTGATTTTCCAAATATTGAATTTTCCACGAAACATGTAGAAATATTCGACCGATCCAAATGGCCCTTTGTATGACAATAATAGGTCTGAACGTCTATTGCTAGAGGTATCAATCATCGAAATCGGAGCACATTTACAAATTTTCGAATTTTGTGGCTCTGAATTTGTGGGCTATTGTTCAGTTGATTTTCCAAATATTGAATTTTCCACGAAACGTTTAGAAATATTCGACCGATCCAAATGGCCGTTTGTATGACAATTACAGGTCTCAACGCCTATTGATAGAGGTATCAATCATCGAAATCGGAGCTCATTTGCAGATTTTCGAATTTTGCGGCTCTGAATTTGTGGGCTATTGTTCAGTTGATTTTCCAAAAAATTAAATTTTCCACGAAACGTGTAGAAATATTCGACCTATCCAAATGGCCTTTGGTATGACAATTACAGGTCGCAACGCCTATTGATAGAGGTATCAATCATCGAAATCGGAGCACATTTGCAGATTTTCGATTTTTGTGGCTCTGAATTTGTGGGCAGTTGATTTTCCAAAAAATTGAATTTTCCACGAAACGTGTAGAAATATTCGACCGATCCAAATGGCCCTTGGTGTGACAATTACAGGTCGCAACGCCTATTGATAGAGGTATCAATCATCGAAATCGGGGCACATTTGCAGATTTTCGATTTTTGTGGCTCTGAATTTGTGGGCTATTGTTCAGTTGCTTTTCCAAAAAATTGAATTTGCCACGAAACGTGTAGAAATATTCGACCGATCCAAATGGCCCTTGGTATCAATCATCGAAATCGGAGCACATTTGCAGATTTTCGATTTTCGTGGCTCTGAATTTGTGGGCTATAGTTCAGTTGATTTTCAAAAAAATTGAATTTGCCACGAAACGTGTAGAAATATTCGACCGATCCAAATGGCCCTTGGTATGACAATTACAGGTCTCAACGCCTATTGATAGAGGTATCAATCATCGAAATCGGAGCACATTTGCAGATTTTCGATTTTTGTGGCTCTGAATTTGTGGGCTATAGTTCAGTTGATTTTCAAAAAAACTGAATTTTCGACGAAACGTGTCGAAATATTTGACCGATCCAAATGGCCGTTTGTATGACATTTATAGGTCTCAACGCCTATTGATAGAGGTATCAATCATCGAAATCGGAGCACATTTGCAGATTTTCGATTTTTGTGGCTCTGAATTTGTGGGCAGGTGGTTTTCCAAAAAATTGAATTTTCGACGAAACGTGTAGAAATATTCGACCGATCCAAATGGAACTTTGAATGACAATTACAGGTCGCAACGCCTATTGATAGAGGTATCAATCATCGAAATCGGAGCAGATTTTCGATTTTTGTGGCTCTGAATTTGTGGGCTATAGTTCAGTTGATTTTCAAAAAAATTGAATTTTCCACGAAACGTGTAGAAATATTCGACCGATCCAAATGGCCGTTTGTATGACAATTACAGGTCTCAACGCCTATTTATTGAGGTATCAATGCTAGTACGCATTTTCATAATCATCCGGTGTTCTCATTTTATTCATTATATCGTCTCTGATCGTCGAAATCACTAACGTTTACTCTTTTTTGGAATGAATTGCCCCTCTTTCTAGATGCTATTTGAACTTCATGTTTTTTATTTTCTCTAGAGTTTCATGGTGTCGAATGTACTGATTTTAAAACAGAAGATGATTTTGCACTTGGAAATTTTTGTTTGCTTCTACAAAGGCGCCTAATATTTTTAGCCCTGGGCGCCTAAATATATAAGAACGGCCCTGCTCCTTTAGTCCTACCGGTGCACATGGAACCTAAACCCTTGATATTCACAAAAGCGTAATTTCGCATCAGGATTAAGGATTGAACACATTTTTCGGTTATCAAACTGGTTTCGGCAGCTGAGTCTAGCAACGCGTGAAACTTCTGGTAAGATCCTCTAGAGTTCTGAAACATGATTACGGCAGTTGGCAGCAAAGTCAGAGAAGAATTTGAAACACTGGAAGCCACAAACTCATCTGGACACGAGTTCGCTACGTTGAAAGTAGACTCCGATGAACAGGATGTGGTGATTGAAGAAAGATTAGATTCTATTGGGTGGATTTGTTGGGCACAGTGAATTGAAACTGAAGATGAGGTTGAAGTTGTACCGTAGAGAAACTATGGTTAGGTGATATTTTCATTTTATTCCTTCCGAAGTGCCCTTTGTAGTATTTGAGCTGTTTTCTGCTATCTGTGTATATCAACTGTGAAATGAAAAGCGTTAATTTTTGACGTGGTAGCATTATCTGATGAATCTTGAAGGAAAAGTCTTTGTCAAGGGAAATTTGCCCACGCCTACTTTGTTTCTATATAGAGCTTATTCAAAATTAAATAAATTAACCAGGTATCATGTTTTACGTTTTAAGGGCCCAGACCTTTTATTCCACGAATCACTCTCATCAGCAATTTTACGAAGCTCAAGAACGTTGAATTGCTGCATTGGTGCTTCTGTATATGTTAATTTGTGTAGCTAAATTATCAAATTAACAAAAATGTACTCAATTTGTAAACCAGTTTGTAAATCAATTAATTTTAAATATGAGGTATACATCTATTACAAATTAGAACAACGTATACAAGTAAGTCTATTAGACATCGTTTTGGTAGTTTTATTAATTTTTGGCATCAACACGTATTGTAGCAGCCCACTACTTTAATTTGATTTTGTTAGCTTAAATTCGTAAAATTTAATGCGAATAAAACCAACATAGTTAACTTATATAGGAAAGTTTTCCAAATTTCCCTTCTTATTAATATTAACATCAATACATCTTAAATAATTAAGCGGAATTACCATATCTATACCCCAAAGGAATGAAAAAACCTACAGCGAAATGAAAAATTTCATTTTAAGTGAAAAACACAGCCATAAAACACCTTAATCATCCAATCATTTACCATTTCATATCAAAAGCTAAAAAAACTGCCAAATTGAGAAACATCAAATAAAAATTTACATATTCAAATATGTTTTATATATCCATCAAGTAATTTATATGTATATTGTATACTATATATACCAATATAATATGTTAAAAGTAAAGTTCACCCCCGTCGACCCAGTAAGTAAGCATACATATATACATATACTCAAACATAACACATAAAAAATGTAAATCGTATAAGATGAATTATTAAACAAAATAAATTAAAATCTCAAAACCTCTAAGGCTCGTATTAAACCAAAATTTTGTTGTTGTTGTTGTTGTTGCCTTTTGTGTATCGTCTCGTATGTGCCACCACCTTGACACCAAATATTTACACACGAAAATACATCGTATATGAGAACCCAATATTAAAACTTTTGTACCGTGTGTGTGTGTGTGTTTGCTTTTTTCCAAAAAAAAAAAACAAAAATTGGGGGTGAGCAATATTGGTAGTGTGAGACTTTTTATTTAGATTTGAAAAATTGTTTATATTTAAAATGGTCCCTCGTGTCAACTTTGAGGGATGTCATTTTTTAACTTCTTCTTCGTAGATACATAAATGTTTTTGTGTATAGTGTGTATTACAAAACTGCTTTTTGCCTATATAATACACAACCTTATGCAACAAAAACTTTTGTGTATAAAGGATAAACTAAATTTATTTGACACAGGTCAATTTAGTTTTTTTTTTTGTTCGGGGTGAAAAAGCTCATTTTAAAGCTAGATGTTTATGTAGGTATATTGTATATAAACAACAAAACCAGAGAGAAAAATTTAATTAAGCTTGTTTCCAGAAAATTGTGTAAAACAAAAAAATTTGTATATTTTTTTTGTATCGTAACAAGGACACAAAGAAAGGAAAGTTATGATTAATTAGAAATTAGGTTAGAGTAAAGCACATCCATATATACATATATACTGGAAAAATAAAGAAAACAGCTCAACAGAATTTTTAAAATGAAAACACTAAGAACGTGACATTTTTTAATTATAGTGTATACATTTTTATTTTTATTTTGGTATTCTGTTGCTTATAAACATATTTTTAATTTTTTTATTTTATAACTTAATTAACTTTTTTTTGTGTTATAATTTATTATTACACGAAAATGTATAAAATTCTAATCAAAATTTGTTAAAATATGATAAGACATTAAAATCAAGCAGCTCGAGATACAAAATATTTAAATAATGTATCATCGTGGAGGTGAATATACGAATACGCCAACGCCACTAATCGTTTTGTATTTAAAATGCGGCCTACATAATATGCTTGTCTTAAGTTAAGCCACACCACTGTATAACAACCAAGCGCAGGAACAAATTTTTTTCCATCATGCTCGTACATAGAACTAAATACGAGTATTTATACATTTTTTTACGTTGCCTGTTTTTTTTTCTTGAGTTTGATGTTTGACGTAACTTTCTGTCTTCTTTTTTTAGCTGTTCTTCATTTCATGCCGCGCACACGAGTTCAAATACAAATACAGCTTTTCGCATTTTATTAAAGAATAAAGATAAAGACAAGAGGAAAAGTTTTTTTCATTTTCGGGAAAAAAATTTAAGACATTGTTGAATTTTTATGATGATGATAATCATTATTATTATCAACAATTTTAACAACCTTTATGATGTCATAATTTAATTTTGTTATATTTTTGGATAATTTTGTTTTTACTGTTGGGATGGTTGTGTTACACAAAAAAAAACGCCTTAAAACATTTTCTTATGGATTTGATAACGTAATTGTATCTTTTTAAATATTAAACCATTAAACGAACGAAGTATTTTTGAATATTATAGAAATTGAAAATTTTTAAGGATTATAATACATAACCTTCGTTGTTTTACATAATTAGAAGGGAGAACATTTTTTTGTGGATCGGTATTTGATTAAGAGTTAAACGTAATTATTTTGATATTAAGAAGGAGGATTTTGGAAATTTGAAAAATGTAAGACAACAATTAAGGAGTAAAATGGATGGAATATTAGCCGAATAAAAATTTATTAAATGGTTGTTGTTGTGTCAATTGCCGAAAACGTTGCGGTATAATATACCGAAACGTAAATTACCGTAAATAAAATTTGAGAAAGAAATTACATTATAATTAATCGGGGATATACAAAATCTCTCTTCAACCAATAAAAACGAAATGGTCAACCTCTATAACTTCAGGTTGCTTCTTGCTAAGATTTTACTATCATCAGAACAAATACCAAAGAAGAGGTCGCCCAACATCGACTATTCCAAGTACCACAAAAAAAGCGAGATATGAAATTCGACCCGATAGACGAAATTCGACTAGATAAAACGGATCACTGTCCATTTCATGAAAGTACGTTAAATTCGTCCAGATGGAAATTTCCAAACTGCAAGTGAAAATCGAAGATGTATTGTACAAAATGCAAGGTACATCTTTGCCTTAATGCAAAGACTAATAATTTTTTCGAATATCACACTGTTAAGGCAAGCTCAACAGGTCAACGAGCCTTATGCCTCTTATGCAACAACTATGTATAAAAATATTGCTGTCTCATCCAAAGGGCCGTACATCAACTCATGCTCGTCCATGGTACGATGTATTGTGTGTCAAGGTCAGCACCATACTCTTCTGCATAGTAACAACATGGTTTCAACCAACAAAGGGGCAATCCAAACCTTCATAAGTAACCAACAAGGTCCAGTGGTACTACCAACAGCAGTAATCAGAGTGGCTACATGCACTGGACAACTCATCACAATAAGAGCACTAATTGATTTAGGGTCCCAGGCAAAACTAATATCCTCGAAAGCTGCCAATATACAGTACATCATGAAGAGAAAAACACTTGTAAATATTTCAGGCACAGGTGGAAATGAGGCAGGAATCTGTAGACACACAATCAACATAAATCTAGTACCAAGATTCGATGGAGACTTTAACTTAGACATCGAAGCTTTAATATTCAACAGGCTAACTCAACAACTACATGAAACTGATATTGACACTGGAGCATGGATCCATCTTAACAATATAAAATTAGCGGATCCAAACTACATTAAATCTCAAACGATTGATCTCATACTTGGAGCAGATTACTATCCATTGATAATAGCTAATAGCATTATCTAGGGTAACCGGCAGCCTAAGTAAAATGGACAACCAAACAATAACAACAATAGTGCCAACTAAATCAATCGAGGACCAACTGAAGTGATTTGTGGAGATTGACAACATTCCCGGAGAAGAAAATAAGGTTGAAAAAACATTCCAAATAATATTGAAACAGCATACTGATGGACGATATACAGTAAAGATTCCATTTAAGGGCAATCACATCAAACTTGGAGAATCCCGGAGAAGAGCCTCAGCCAGACTTCTGCAAATCGAGAAAAGAATTACAAAAGACACGTCATATAAGCAATTATGTCAAGAATTCATGCAAGAATACATCGATCTAAACCACATGGAGTTAACACAAGAAAAACCAGAAGATGTAACTGTCGAAAAAATATATTATGTACATAACTCACCATGGTGTTATCAAACCAGCAGCAAAAACTACTGGAGTCTCACTAAACGACATTATGATGAATGGCCCCAAACTGCAAAAGGATTTAGCCGACATACTACTACGATGGAGAAAACACAAGATCGTGATTACAGCTGACATTGAAAAAATGTTTCGTCAAGTTTGACTCAATATAGAAGATCAAGACTACCACCGTATACTGTGGAGAAAGGAGCGATCTGAGCTCATGAATGCATATAGACTAAAGACTATAACGTACGGAACTACCGCGGCCAACCTAGCTGTAAGAACGTTAATTCAGCTAGCCAAAGATGGATCCAGTACACATCCTGTAGCTAACTAACAACCAGCCCACCAAACGCTCGCTCCTATTTGAGCCATCAAAACTCTTTGACCCCATAGGATGGTTATCACCAATAACCATCATAGCTATAAGATTATGTTGCAGGATGTATGGAAAACGGGAATAAACTGGGATGAACACCTACCAGAAAAAACAAATACTAAATGGCAGAAATACAAGGATGAGTTAAATGAAATATCAAATATAAAAATTGCGAGATGGCTCAACATGACATCAAAATGTAAAATGGAACTGCATGGGAATATGCGTATGCTGCAGTGGTATATTGTAGGACAATGAATGATACCAGTGAAATTACAACCCAGCTATTAATGCCCAAAACACGAGTTGCACCAACAAAAGCAAGGATATCCATTCCTCGCCTCGAATTAAATGCAGCTTTACTGTTGGCCAAACTGATGAAGCACATACGGGATACCATGAAACTTGAAGATATTAACACGTAAGTTTGGTCAGACTCTACCATAAACATTTGTGGCAAATAGAATTTCGACGATCAAAAAATCATTACCAACAACCAGGTGGCATCATGTGAAATCTCAGGAAAATCCAGCAGACACTGCCTCGCGTGACATAAAACCCACTGAACTCATCTACAACAACTTATGGTGGTATGGACCATCCTTCCTGAGAACTATGCCACCCAAAGGAATACTGAGGAAGCTACTCCAGTCTTACCATTAAATTTTCAAGCTGCTGATGACGGTTATAACGAGAGCGCTTATATTCTCAGAGCTATTCAACAAGGTCTCTGCATACAATAGAATTAAGCACACAGCCGCTTATTATCAACGATTTATCAACAATAGCAGAGAAAAAAGTGTTAGCAAGGGCTGGCTAAGCGGAAATTAACTTTAGATTGCAGAAAGAACAATCATAAAACTAACCCAAGAGCAGGACTTCGGAAGGGAAATCGCATGCATAGCCAAAAATCGAAGGCTAGATAAGGACAGTAAGCTAATTTCACTAAATTCGTTCCAGGGTGACCAAGGACTGCTACGTGTAATAGGATGTCTTCAGAACTCAAATCTGGCAACCGACAGCAAACACCTTATAATCCTAAGCAAAACCAACGTAATTACGTAACGGATAATCGAGGACACCCATAAAAACACACTACATGGTGGCATACAATTGACACTGGCGGAGACAAAAATATTGGATTATTGATGGCACACGGTTAAAAATAAAAGAATAAAAATCATCCTTTTGCTATTCTTTAGCAGGATAACTATACGTCCACCCTTTTTTTAAGCCAAAAATTATACTTCTCCTAAGTAGGTATTTTATTCTTGAAGATTACTAATGTTTTATCCAGTTTTGCATAAGCCGTTTTGTTTTTAAAAAAGAATAAAAAACAACCTATTACTACAATAAATTTTATGATTTGGTCCAGTGTTAAAAACAATTAATAAAAAAATATAATTTATCCTAAGAGAAGATAAATATTATTTTTATTGGTAAAATAAATTTATGTGGCAAAGAATTAATTTTATCCTTAAAAAATTAAAAATTGATACTTTATTAACTAACGCCCTTTATTCCTTTTTTGATAAAATTTTGTTCTTTTAAGATAAAATCAAAGTGGACTTTTGCTATTCTTTTTCGGATAAAATTTTGTTCTTTTAAGATCAAAATGAAGTGACCTTTCACTATTCTTTTTCGGATAAGATTTTGTTCTTTAAAGGTAAAAAAATACGAATTTTTCATTCACTTTATATTATTTATTTATAATAAAATGAAACTGAAATATAATAAGTACATAATTTTGAAGTAAATTTAAATTAAGAGTTTTAAACACTTCATCCCATGGGTGATGTGGTCATCTGGTATTTTGTAAAAGTTACTTTGCAGACGATACACTTTTCGAAAAAATTAAGGTTTTTTGATCCGCGTTCGATCCATCCGAAATAAGATATTGCATTTCGGTTCCCCCAAAAGCAATCTGTTGTTCCTGACTTTTACAGTGTTTCAGCATTTCAGCTTCGGGTGTAGTCATAGGGCAAAAAACTAAAAAAATATTGATGGGAATCTGCCGTAGACGTCTTGGTACGACGTCCATCTGTATTAACAGGCGGTAAGGTAATAAAATTAAATGCTTCAAAATGAATGCCCTGGCTGTATTCTGAAATTAAAAAACGAGCATAATTAAAGTTTAAAAGGTTATTTTATTTTTAAAATTAAGTATATTTTGAAATGAATGAAATATTTATTTAATTGGTTTAAAAAAATTAAAATATTTTTAATAAAAACCACATCCGTTGATTCAAAGAGTGGACTTGAGCATGATGGAATGAACAAAAAAAATAAAACCACTAATTAAATAAATATTTCTTTTAAAATTATAAGTACATAATAATCTAATAATTTACCTTGTATTTTAATTTTTATAGTTTCATTTTTTATGTTGAATTCCTGATCTATGTCCCAACTACAATTATGTCAGTTTTCCTTTAAATTTGGAACAGTTCCGAAGTTGTTTAATAGGTTTAACATATCAAAATCCACAAGTATCTGACAAAAAATAAAAAATAAATAATTTTGGTTCAAATTTCGAAAAATGTCAAAGTTATTTACCAATTCTGGTTGCGCTTTAATTATTGCGAAATGCTCAAAAATGGTTTTATTAAATCTCCTTCTGTATTGACTGGTCCTTTCTAATTTGTCCCTTATATCGTCTTTTTGATTTATAATGCAGGCACTTTTCAAAAACAAAATTTTATTGGTAAAATTAATAACTTCAAAAGGCTCGTCACGTTCTCCGATAGCGGGGTTCAGCTATGGCTGATTGTTTAACTCTTTTCCATGTTTACATATTTGCGTTTTAAACTCTGACAGCACTTCATGCTATCATAAAGCCAACAGGAGAGCGATTTAGAATCATAAAGTCCTGATCATTTAAAAAATATATCATATTATTAAAGAAACTTTAGATTTGCAAAATATTTAATTTGAAATATTTACCCAGTCATTTTTAGATTTGACGTTTATATAAATTGGCAAAATCTGAATGCATAATTTGGCGTAAAGTACATACTCTGATGAACTGCGGGATAATACCCACAACATAGAATTTGATAAACCATTCTATTTTGTGTACACAGTTGGTTTGGTTTTTACAAGAATATTACCACATATACGAGGTCATCATAACTCAGTAAATCATCTACCAGAATATGTACTTTTAACCAGTTTGAGCTATTTCAGTAAACAAATATTAAAATCATTTTTTACACGTATCACACACATCACTATTGATTTTTTTTATTAAATTTAGATGCAGATTGCATAAGAAGCTAACCACGCTCGTTACCAAAAATAAACTAAACTTTTCAAAATTAAATGCGACCAAAACCACGAAAATTATTTGAAAAATGGATTACATCTCTTACTATTCTATTAAAATAGCACAAAAAAGAAAGAAGGAAGATTAAACAAATAAAAAAAAAATTTAATCTTTAAAGAATGAAAATTATCCTTTTTGAAAAGTAAAGATTGTTTGTACCAAATAGAATAAAAATGAACAATTTTTTGTTTCACCTTAAAAGTATAAAACGTAAATTTCTCAATGCAATTTTATTCAGAAAAGTATAAAAATTATCCTTTCCTTATTTTTTGTGCCAAAAAGAATAAAAACGAACAGTTTTTTTAACTTAAAAGAATGGAACGCAAATTGCTTATACAATTTTATAAAAAAAGGTTAAAACAAATTATTTCATATGTATAAATTGAACTAGCCAATGACCTTCGATGATAAACTTGAAAGATTATTTTGTTTTAAATAAACGAGTTTAAAATCGAATCCGGGCCCGTTTCTTGAAATTCACCCGAAAAAGCCGCCGATAATTTTCTAGTGAAATACGTCATTTCAGTTGAAAATTTAAATTGTTTTATACCAAAGTCACCAGCGACTTTTTTTTGGTGAATTTCAAGAATACGAACCCTGGGTAGCAACTCCGACTGCATATTCGTTCGTTTTCTGAGACATTTTTTTGAAGATCAGAAAATGAAAATAAAAAAACACAAAAAATTGTTTTGTTATACATAGTTTGTACAATTTTATGATCATAGCACAGATAAGAATAGACAGATGGCGATCTTGTATGGGCCATATTTATATTCTAAATTTCAATACCAAATTCTAATCTAATCCTTTTAGAGCAGGACGTATATATTATAAAATACAATTTTGTTTGAAGTTGGTTTATGTTTGCTTTGATATAATCAAAATAGCCATGCCATGTTTGCTTTGATATAATCAAAATAATCATACGTAAAAAAAGATAAAAAGAGACAGAAATGTACGTCCTGCTCTAAAAGGATTGGATTGGAATTTGGTATTGAAATTTTGGAATGTAAATATAGCCCATACAAGATCGCCATCTGTCTATTCTTATCTGTGATCATAGTTAGAATATATACGGTTGACCTCCAATTTAAAAAACAAATTCGGACGAAAGATATCCTTTAGCGAAATTGTATTAAATTGAAGCCAAAATTGATTGAATATTGTGTAATTCGTACTGATAGTTAATAAATGTTGGAACGTAAGAAAAACGATTAATTAGGGGAGATTGGGGAGTTGTGAGACGGGTATTGTTTTTGAACTTGAACTACTCCACAATCACAATATTCTTCATATCTGAATGTTTTAAACTCTAGTTCGACAGTAATGGCAGCTATTAGTTCATTCTTTTCATCGAAAATAATCATTTTTGTCAAAATTTAAATTTCACGAAAAAAACATTCATTTTTCGAATGTTCGAAAATTTTGGAGAGTTGTAAGACACTTCTTAAAAACAATTAAAATGACATATTTTGATAATTATTTTTTATTCAAGATGGAAAATAAGAAAAATGATACATTTTTAATGAAAAAATCTTATGAAAATGTAGTACAATCAATCCGACTCGCAGTGAACGCATGTATAATATCCAGCTTGTAAATTGGCACACTTTAAGTGCACAGCTGAAACAGAAGTCTTCTTCAGAACACAGCTCAAGACAGAAGTCTTCTTCACAATCCGATGAACTTGGAATATGATGGAGGATGGCACTGTCTCACAATTCCCCAAATCGTATATATATTCAAGATGGTCTCATAGTTATTAGCACATTGTTCATGCAATCATAAAAGTGTGTCGAAACTTCATTGACTAACGATTCATTTGTATACATATATGTATTTACCTTTGCAATTCGCTTGAAAAAGTAATCGAAAGTATTACAAACAAAATTAGTCAAGAAACTTTTCGAAAAATTTTAAAACACATTACATGGAGAGACGCTCAGAATGCGTGTTTACTTAATGAATTCTAGCTACAAAGTGAGGTTGCATTGAGAAACAATTTTGACACTTATCAACAATGTCAAACTTCTGAAATATGACGGAGGATGGCGCTGTCTCACAACTCCCCATGTCTCACAACTCCCCAATCTCCCCTACATATTTTATTGAAAAAAAAACTAAAGGTAATAAGATTTGATCGTCCACAATGGACTAAAACTAAACGCAGTAGGTTCGCCGTACATACAAAATATAAAATTTTAGCAGTATGTTTTGAAACTACTATATACTACAGATTTAAAATTAATGTCTCAAGGCTGCTGGTTTGCCAAACCTTTTTTTTTATTTAGAGAAAATTCAAGAGATATAACTTAGAAATTGAGCCAAGCAATGGTAAATACATGTTAAGGCCCGATTGTATGAACGAGGATAAATGATTAATTCTCTGATTAAGGCCCGATTGTATGAACGAGGATAAATGATTAATCCTCTGATTTAGCATAGTTTGCATTGTTTAATACAAGGCAAACTACGCTAAATCAGAGAATTAATCATTTATCATCGTTCATACAATCGGGCCTTAGCGTAGTTTGCCTTGTATGAAACAATGCAAACTACGCTAAATCAGAGGATTAATCATTTATCCTCGTTCATACAATCGGGCCTAATTCTGCCAAAATATAAATATGATTTAAGAAAAAATTCGAGTATTAGAAGTCTGAATTATAGAATGTGTTACGCTAACAGTTCAAATTTTAGGAAAATAATAATATAATGTACCAGAAATGGCATTGTGTTAAATTGTATTTCAGTTATTTTTTCAATTATTTATTTAATACAATATCATTTTCAATAATCTAATTAGAACAATTTATATTTAACAATAATGTAATAGTCTGAATTATTAGTAGGTATAATCTAAATGTTTCTCTTGAGGAATTTTAAATGACATGGGTGTTATCAACCATTACCAAAGTTGTTAATCCAATATATCCAAATCAATTTCCTTCTTCCGTTTGACATCTTTGATAATGGGTATTTTCTCTGTCCCTCTAATGCTTTTCGAGAAAAACGACGTGCAATGTTTGCCAGTCCTACCTAGTGATATACACACACACTTAATCTTTGTTGGTCAAATTTAATTACTCAAAATATACATATGTGAGTCAAATATAACTTTTTTATGCTTTTATGAATAAAAAATACTCGTAAGATTCACATTTTATGCTTTTTAGGTTAAAATAATTTTTCAAGTTTTTACCCTCTTTTGCATAAAAAAAATGTATTAAACAGAGGATAATTTTTATTCTCTTTAGATTAACAAAAATATTTTTGTTTTAGATATCTTCATCATTTCTTTTGCTAAAGAGTAATTTAATAGAATTAGTTTTAAAAAGTATAAAATTTATTAATATAATTTTACGTTTTATACCGTATTCTCGGATAATTGAAAGACATAAAATTAATAGTAACTAAAAGAATAAACTTCGTTCAAAATAAAACCAAAAATGAATAAGTGAGCGAATTTAAATTTTGTCTTTTAGCAAAGAATGAATTTAATGTTACAAATTGAACTAAATTTATTCAAAATCAATTCATACTTAGGGTAAACATGGTTTCTATCCTTTCATTTTTAACCGTGCAGGCGAGCCGTACGACAAGTGATACAAAGATGCATAACATGCTTTCGTCACAAACAGAAGAACATGGAACAACTAATGGGCAGTTTACCATCATCAAGAGTGAGGCCGGGAAGTCCGTTCGCTAAAACGGGAATCGACTACGCAGGGCCCATCCAAATAAGAACTACCAAGGGTCGAGGCAACAAATCCTACAAGGGATACATCACCCTATTTGTATGCATACAAGGGCCATACACATCGAGATAGTGAGCAGCCTAACAACAGAAGCATACATAGCGACCTACAAAAGATTCATCTTCAGGCGAGGACTGTGCACGGATGTATTCTCCGACAATGACAATCGCCGGTACAACTCCTACTGAGAACAACAAGCCATCGACTAGACAACAACCACACCGCTGAGCCAAAACTATAGGAAAGATGAACCACCTTGCGATCCAACGTCGTACGTACTTGCCAACGTCGAAATCAAACCTTTCAATCAGTCTACTGGCATATACTTCCAGAAGCTAGGCAGGTTAGAAATTGTCGCTATAAAATGGACTCTGGCAATTCAATATAACATGAGCACCTATTGGGATGAAATCAAAAACTACAAGGTAGCTCACAATGAACTACAAGCAGTCTGTAACGAGCTGTCTAGATTAAACTGTAACATTCTAGAACAACTGCAATGGAAATTCAGCAACCTGTGCAAGGATTTTGTTCAAAAAATGAGACTTGAGAGTTGTAATTTTTATCGGCGTACTAGATGTACGATAATAATAAAATTAAACCAAATAAACATAATATTTACCGTTGTATATCTAGTACGTACACGAAAATTGAAACTCTCAAGTCTCATTTTTTGAACAAAATCCTTGCACTGATCGCTGATAATGAGTTGCTTCTAAGCAGCAACAAGGGAAAACAACGCGTGAAACGGGGTTTTGGAGGTTCAACGGGCATCGTTCTGGGAAACCTGTTCGGAATTCTCACTCAACGTGAAGCCAGTGAATATGACGCTCAGTTTGAGAAGTTCAATAACAACGAGCACGAACTATTGTCAATAATAAGGAATAAAACAACCTTGATTGACAACACTGTCAAGATGGTGACACATAATACAAACATCACTGTCACATCAATAAACAACTTAATCAAGAGACAAAATCAACTACGACAAGAAATGACCCATCTCCAGGAGTATCGAACATATGAGGATAGGGTTCGTTCGTTGTTAATCGGATTTCTCGAATTAAGCCTAGTATTAGATAACCTAAAGTATACACAACAGGGTTTACTTGACGTGGTCTACGATGCGCATCATGGATTACTAAACACCCCTCAATACTTGCGCCAAATCAGTTAAAAGAGCAGTTATCATTGATTCGTCAACACGTGCCAGCATCCATCGCCATTCCTGGCCACGATATTCATGTTCTCGTGCACATTTTACAAAGCATGAAATTCGCAGTAGGGTATAACACAACAGAGTATAATCACAGAAATTACTCTATCACTCTCATTCACGTGGGGCTATACATTGTTGTCAGTAGTTCCCGTACCAGATATACAACACGGTACTACCCAGTCACAAATTATGACCTCACCCGAATATCTCGCCATATAGATGACCGCAAGGAACATTTCCCAACAATGACAATAGATGATGTGAATCGTTGTCAAATTTTTAAACCAACCCAATTTTTATGCGAAATTTCACCTATTGTGAGTGCACTATACAACCAAGAGCTATGCGAGTTATCAATACTACAACGTAACAAAAATCTCCACACCATGTGCCGGAGCAACTAAGCATCAACTAGGACCGAAATTTCAATTCAACACTGTTCACCTGAGTATACGTACATATGTAAGTTTATTTAATTTTAATTAATTTAGAAAAGTTATTATCAGATATATGATAATTTATCAAAAGTCACATTCCATAGAAGTGTAGTTTTGAGTTAAGTTACAGTGTTAAAAGTTGTAGTCATTTTAATTTTTCATTTATTTCGGTTTATTTTCGCGAACTCATTTATCGGTTTGTTTGCAAACAATGGGTCTTACACAACTCGAACTTGAACAATTAGAGGTGCTTAAGAAGCAGCGAAGTTCATATAAAGGCCAACTAACGCTTTTAAAAAAAAATATATAGCGATATCGATACAATGACAATAGGTTCGTGCGAATCTATGTATATTGCATCGGTTACGAAATATCTACGATAAATATAGCGAAATTCAGTCCAAAATTGAATTGCTAGATATAAAAGTATTATACTGAATAGCATTCACGAAATTAAGAAACCAGAACCTTCTAATGTGTCAATTCAAAATAATTCTGCCTTAGAGTGTGCACATATCTCTACTTCATTAATAGAAATGCGAATTCCTGAGATTAAATTACCCTTTTTTGGTGGCAAGGAAATTGATTGGCTTAAATTTCGCGATATTTTTGAAGAGTTAGTTCATAAGAGGAATATTGATAACTCTATAAAGTTTCATTATTTAATTTCACATATTAGTAGTGGCACAGCTTATTTATTAATTGAAGGTATTCCGGTTACATCGGCTAATTACGTCTTAGCTTGAAAAACCATATACATATAATAAATACAATAATGAGATAGCATTACAAAAAACGTATTTAAAACAACATTATGATATTAAACCAAGGTATCAAATTCT
Source organism: Tipula helvola (assembly GCA_963556165.1). Lineage (NCBI taxonomy): Eukaryota > Metazoa > Arthropoda > Insecta > Diptera > Tipulidae > Tipula > Tipula helvola. The sequence goes on from OY744483.1 coordinate 128,683,163, forward strand.
TCAGAGTCCTTATAGACATTTATAGATCAAGCCGTTAAAAATTACAACTCATTAAAGGCCTTAAAGGTTTTTAATTCATCACCTTTCAGAAAAATTGGATAATTCAAGTCGTACAGACGTAATCAAAGGTTCTTATGATAGAAATTTGATTAATTTTGAGAATTTTATTAAAACCCTTAAAAACGGTGTTCGAGTTCGATCAGCTCTCAACGTTAATTCAAATGCATGTAGAAATCTATCAACATTAGTTTCTAGTATACATTCTTGCATCTATTGCCGTAGTAATCATTCGGTTGAAGTTTGCGCTGAGTTTTGTGATACCAAACTTACTCCAAAAATGAGATTCCAATTTATAAAAAATAAACGGCTATGTACAAATTGTCTGTCATCATCACATAATGTTCGAAATTGTATTACTACTGGCTGTAAGAAATGCTCTTTGAGGCATCATACTCTTTTGCATTTCGATTTCAATCGACAACCACAATCATCCCATCAAACTAAATTAGAAAGCTCATCCAAGTCTAATGATATTAGTAAACAAGATTCACAAACCAAACCTAATTTAGATCAACCAAAAATTCAAAGTTCAGCTTCCTCATCAACATTGAATATGAATTCGCAACTAATGTTAGGTACTTCAAATGAAACCGATCAACATGAAGGCTCTTGGAATATTTCAAATAGTCCAGAAAACATATTGTCATCTAGTAAGCAAATAATGCTGGGGACGGCGGTAGTAAAATCAGCTGCTAGAAATGGTGCTCATATCTTCGCAAGGGTTCTACTTGATAGTGGCTCACATTTAAACTTCGTTACAGATAAAATATGTCGGTTATTTAACTTAACTTTACGCCCTACGTCGAAACAAGTATCTGGGATGGGAAGTAAATTTACTTCACTCAGTTACAAGGTATGTTTATCAATCAGTTGCAAGGAAATTTATCCAAAAACTCATTTTAGAATCCCATTTAAACCGCACATGTCAAATTTCATAACAAACGGGTAAGGAATAAATAAGTTCCATCCCATTTCGCCTTATTCCAGAGCTTTATCCAAAATTCATTTTAGAATCCCATTTCCATCACACATATCAAATTTCATTATAATCTGTTAAGAAATAGCCAAGTTCCATCATACTTGACCATATTCCTGAACTTCGTCCAAAACTCATTTTAGATTCCCATTGCCAATACACATGCCGAATTTCATCATAATTGGTTGAGAAATGGGCAAGTTCCATTTTACTTGGCCATATTCCAGAACCTCATCCAAAAAACATGGTAGAATCCCATTTCCAACACTCATGTCGAATTTCAACGTAAGCTGTTGATAAATAGGCAAGTCCCATCATACTTGGCCATATTCCAGAACTTCATTAAAAACTCCTTTTAGAATCGTCATTTCTAACACAAATGTCAAATTTCATAATAATCCTTTGAGAAATAGGCGAGTTCCATCATACTTGGCCATATTCCAGAATTTCATCCAAAACTCATTTTAGATTCCCATTGCCAATACACATGTCGAATTTCATCATAATTGGTTGAGAAATAGGCAAGTTCCATCATACTTGACCATATTCCAGAACTTCCACCAGAAATCGTTTAAAAATCCTAGAACTTCATCCAAAAAATATTTTAGAATCCCATTTCCAATACAAATGTTGAATTTCATCGTAATCGGTTGAGAAATGGGCAAGTTCCTTCCTTCTTGACCACATTCCAGAATTTCATCCAAAACTCATTTTAGAATCCCATTTCTAACACACAAATCAAATTTCATTAAAGTCGGTTGAGAAATAGACAAGTTCCATCATACTTGGCCATAATCCAGAACTTCCTCTAGAAATCGTTTTAAAATCCCAGAACTTCATCCAAAAAACATTTTAGAATCCCATTTCCAATATAAATGTCGAATTTGATCGTAATCGGTTGAGAAATGGGCAAGTTCTATCATACTTAGCCATATTCCAGAACCTCATCCAAAACTCATTTTAGAATCCCATTTCTAACACACATATCAAATTTCATAATAATCGGTTGAGAAATAGACAACTTCCTTCATACAAAAAATTTGTTAACTATTCACTACATCCAAATCTAACCGTAACTCAACTCCAACTCAACTTCAACTCAACGCTCAAATTGACTCCTAATATAACATTCAAATCAATTCCCAATTCAATAATCAAAAAATATAAAGAGCTGAAACCTCACGAGGTGATCAGAACTTCGGTCTTTGGTATCTTCAATGAAGATAGCATTCACCTGTGCCATAAAGTTGGTGTGACAGTTTCGACAGTATTGATTTCTATTTTAACCAACATTTATTTACTTATACGACAATAGCCAAACAGGTCAAAAGCTTCAGTAACATGGGTACAGGCATCCAATTAAACAAGAAAAATTGTATTCTAGAACTTTATACCGAAAGTAGTATACAAAGTTATACTGATATATCTAACCGTGTAACTGATAATATTTCAGAACTTTATCCAAAAATCATTTTAGAATCCCAATTACAACGCACATGTCAAATTTCATCATAATCGGTTAAGAAATAGCCAAGTTCCATCCTACTTGGCCATATTCCACAGCTTTATCCAACAATTATTTTAGAATTCCATTACCAACAAACATGCCAAATTTGATAATACCCGGTTAAGGAATAGCCAAGTTCCATCCTACTTAGCCATATTCCTGAACTTCATCGGTTGAGAAATAGGCCAGTTCATAATACTTGGCCATATTCCAGAACTTCATCCAGAAATCATTTTTGAATCCCAGAAATTCATCTAAAAAATATTTTAGAATTCCATTTCAAATACACATGTCGAATTTCATCGTAATCGGATGAGAAATGGGCCAGTTCCACCATAATCGACCATATTGTAGAACTTCATCCAAAACAATTTTAGAATCCCATTTTCAACGCACATGTCATGAGAAATGGACAAGTTTCATCATACTTGGCCATATTCCAAAACTTTATCCAAAAATCATTTTAGATTCCCATTTCTGACACACATGTCATATTTAATAATAATCGGTTGATAAATAGGCAAGTTCCATCATATACAAAATGTGTTAACTACTCACTACATCCTAATCCAACCCAACTCAACTTCAACTCAACCCGCAGATTGCCCCTAACTTAACCTTCAAATCAAAATTCCCAATTCAATGCCCAATTCAATAATCAAACTAGCATAATATATAAAAAAACTTAAATATTTACAAAACCCGATATTTTGGGTCAATTCGTATGGCAGGTACCCCAACCTCTTGAGGTACAGTCTCCAAAAGCTTTTGAAATCTCCGCCTTGACCATAGAAAGAGATTGGCGAAAAAAAAATCCAAATCGGACAAGCCGTTCTCGAGATACCACTGGTACAGACATCCAGACGTCCAGACATCAGACATCCACACAGACGGACAGACATTTTTTTTTTGCTTTTTCGGACTCAGGGACTTTCAAAACGTCGAGAAAAGTGGTTTTGGACCAACCAAATTTTTCATCATTTTTGACAGGATTTCAATACTTTGGTCTTTTTAGACCGAAGTAAAATTTGTCCGAAATATGTCAGCTATTTGATCCTCTATAGGATTATGCGCACCGTTAATTTTAAAGGCTAAGCTATTTATGCAGGAACTGGTGACAACACCAGAGCTAATTTGGGATGATCTACTCCCAGATGCCTTGTACTGAAAATTGAGTGATTTCAAGAAGCAATTAATATATTTCAAACAAGTTTCCATTCCTCGTTGCATCATACACTACCCTTACTCTACCATTGAATTACACGGATTTGGAGATGTGAGTGAAACAGGTTTTGGATGTGTATTTTATATCAGAACAACTGATTATCAAGGAAATCATCATGTTGGTCTAGTTTGTTCTAAATCACGAGTTTCTTTACCCACTAAGCAGATTATGCCTCGCAGAACAGTTTCCGAAAGACTAAACTCAAGTTAAAGCTAAACATTGTTGAGCTTACAACTATTCTAAATTTGTCAAAATTAATTTTTGCAAGTTTTTCTAATTTGACCGCAACCCGACCCGAATTTGGAGTGTTTTTAGTTTTTGTGTCAAATTATTTTACTAAATACCAAATTTGGATTTAGGCCCGTTACACATTTCAGCTAAGCTAAGCGAGAAATGTAGTTTTCGTTAGCTTTGTTAGCTCGCCTAGATCAGCCCTTTGCACTTTCCAGCTGATAACTAGCCTTATACAAATATATGTACATTGCTGATTTTATATCTTCCCATTAAAATTTTTTATTTTCAACCGGGGGATAAGAATTTAGCTCACATCGCTTAGTTTGCTTAGCTGAAATGAACTACGGGCCTTAATATATTCTTCTAAATATTCGGAGTTATCCAAACATTTTTTAGGTTTTTTCTACTATCAATTTTCAACGTAACCAACCAATTTGAAAGCTTTGGCCCTCTTAGCAATTTTATATTCAAAATTTGAAATTTTATTTTCGACGAGTTTTTCAAAAAAAACGGAACGCGCCATAGTATATAAAATGATAGCTCAGTAGATGAGAATAAATCAGTTTTGTTGGTCCCAAATACCTACGGAATAGAAAATTACCAAACTTTTGAATTGTGGGGGGTGGGGGGAGGGCGATAATTAGGTTCCTGGCGTAATTTACCGAAAAATTAACTTTTCTACACTACTCCAAAAAATTAAAGGAACACTAATTTTTTTCAATTTTTTTAGTGTTTTTTGAAGAGCTGTATCTTTGTAAAATACGGTCGTACAGAGATGAAAAGAAAAGCATTTTAAAGCTTCAAATCTCTAGTTTTGAGACTTTTGAGCAGAAAATTTTTGTGAGATACCGTTATCACGCAATCATAAGAAAGAGCGCGAAATAAAAAAATTCGATTTTTTTTTTTTTTTTTTGTAAGGATCCATGGGCGCGGGAAATTTTTTTTAAGTTAAACCAATGCATAGGTCGGTTAGCCTGTTAATTAGGCGTAAATTTAATTTCATTCTGGTCTCTCTATGTCAACTTTTTGCTGAGATATCTGACTTTGAATCAAAAAAGATCCTTTTGCCTTTGATCATCAATATCTCAGCAACCAATGATTGCACAGTAAACTTTAGGGCAGCCTTAAAAACTTCAGTAAATTTCCTACAAGACCCTTTAATGATTAGTTGAGAACAAATTTTTTTTTCACCCTCAATACTGATTTGAAAAAGTACAAAAAAACGACTTTTTAGGTTGTTTTAGTAAATCTACCGTTACTTTACAAATATTTATGAAAAGACTAATGTTGCCAGGTCATTTTACAGTTTAATGTACTCCTAATAGCCCTGTATTATTTTCAAATTGATCCATCCAACCGTTTTTCCGGACAGATTGATCAAAGTTTTACAAAACAATTAAAGGAACAAGTGATAATAAAATTAAAAAACGACTTTTTCACATTTTGCGTTAATTATTTGTTAACCCTTAACGATCGAAAGATTTTTTTGCAACACTCGCTCATAAGAGACGACAGAAAATTAAATAAAGTTCTGCAATATGACGAATTATTATGAAACTTGGCCATTTCTCATCCGATTTTAGTGAAATTTTGTATGCTTTATTGAAATGGGATTCTAAAACGATTTGTGGATGAAATTCTGGAAAATGCCAACTAGGGAGGAACTTGGCCATTTCTTATCCGATTTTGATGTAATTCAGCATGTACGATGGAAATGGGATTCTAAAATGATTTTTTGAGAAAGTTCTGGAAAATGGCCAACTAGGAAGGAACTTGGCCATTTCTTATCCAATTTTGATGAAATTCGGCATGTACGATGGAAATGGGATTCTAAAGTGATTTTTTGAGAAAGTTCTGGAAAATGGCCAACTAGGAAGGAACTTGGACATTTCTTATCCATTTTTGATAAAATTTGGTATGCGCGATGGAAATGAGATTCTAAACGATTTTTGGATAAAGTTCTAGAATATGGTCAACTAGGATGGAATTTGGCCATTTTTCATCCAATTTTGATGAAATTGAGCATGTACGATGGAAATGGGATTCTAAAATGATTCGTGGATGAAGTTCTGGGAAATGGCCAACTAGGTGGGAACTTGGCCATTTCTAATCCGATATTGATGAAATTCAGCACGTGCCTTAGAAATGGGATTCTAAACTGATTTTTGAATAAAGTTCCAGAATTTGGCCATTTGTTATGGAACTTGGAAATTTTGTATCCTATTTTTATGAATTTCAGCATTCACGATGAAAATGAAATTCTTAAATTATTGATAAAATAAATCATTAAATACATGGAATAACCATTTCAGTTTTTCACTTTTAAAGCACATTTCGAATTTCTTTTATTCGTTTAAGGAATAGGCAAGGGCCTTCCAAATTAACCATATACATTTAACCAAAAATAATTTTAGAGATTTATTTCTATAGTAGGGGCACATTGATTCATTTTTTTTAGCGTTTACAAAATAACTTAAAAATAAACAAAACATAAAAATAATACGTTACAATGAAGGCAATATTATTCTATTTTAATTTTTTGATCCAATATTTGGTGTGGTTTAACAATATGAAACACTTTACATAATTGTTTGAAAAAGTAAGGTTCGAATCAATTTACCCCAGGTTAGAGTTTCTGCTCGAGAAATCTCATCTCGAGAATCTCGAGAAAGATTTTTGAATTTTAATACTCGTAATCTCGAGAAAAATTAATTTAAAAATTTCGGGATTCTCATTTCTCGAGAATTTTAATCGAGATTCTCGAGAAATATTAATAATATATTTAGCGGCACCCTATATACATATCTTATTTTGTTGTTCAGTATATTTAATGTTTTTATAAATAAAATATAGTATTTGATATACATTTATTACCTTTTTTAAATACATTTTACACTTTGTTAAAAAGAAGAGACACTTAAATGTAACCCCCAAAATTATTTTAATATGACCGAATATAACAGCGAAGATGTGTTGGAAATATTTTAAAAGAACTGACCTTGACCAAGATATAGCTAGTTGTACCCAATACGCGGAGTCTCTTGCGTGTAAGGCCACATCTACGACGGGTTTACATCGGCATTCGCATGCAAAAAAGAAATAATGTTCTACCAGCGTTGTTTGTGAACCGACAACCAACAAAGGAAAACAGATCGGCGAGTACTTTATAAACGATACAAGTTTAACACTTGCAAGAATTATTTCTTAGCTTGCTGCAAACAATGGAATATCTATTAATGGTAATGTTAAAGAATTAATTTATTCGAAACAATCTGCAATTATAGGGATCCTTATTCCCGAAAAATCCATCAGGTGTGATGAATTTAGTTTATAAATTTCACGTTAATGTTAAAAACAAATTTATTTTAAAAATCAGTAACATGAAGGCGAGAAACCAAAAATTCTTATTATCAATATAAAGGGTGTTTTTTTAAGCCCGATAGAACTTGAAATTGTAAAAAATAAAACAAAAACAAAAAATTAAATTTTTATGAAAAATATACTCAGGCAGATCTCAGTATACTCTGGCAAATCATCATGAATATACTCTTCTTCCAAAATGAGGCCGGGGATCGCGTTACGGTCAATGGAGATCGTTACCGCACCATGATCAATGATTTTTTGTTTGAAAATATGGATGACATTGATCCGGGCAGATGTGGTTTCAACAGGATGGCGCTACGTACCATACGGCGACCGCAACCATCGACTTATTAAAATCAAAATTTGGCGATAAGCTGATTTCGAAAAATGGACCTGTCCAAGGTCGTGTGCTTTGACACCTCTAGATTATTTCCTGTGAGGCTACGTGAAGTCACTGGTTTATGCTGATAAACCAGCAAAAATTGGCGCCTTGGAGGGCAGCATTGTTCGTGATTTCGTGAGCAGTGCTCGAAAAAGTGGCCCAAAATTGGACGTCCAGAATGCATTTCGTCAAGAACAGCCGCGGTGCCCATATGCCCGAAATCATTTTCAAATATTAATGCCATGTATTGATCTTTCGAATAATAGTTCGTCTGAAAATTTAGGCTTGATGAGAATTGAAGGTTCATGCCCTGCTGCAAAAGCGATTGAAATGGTGACAAGTAATTCAATCGTTCGATTTAAATTACAAATCAGACATACTTTCTATTGCGATGGAGCCAGTAAAATGTTGAAAAATGGTATGTTGTCGCCGGCTTTTCATCAGTTCTGTTATAATCACGCAATACACTTGGCGGTAATGACAATCTTCTACAAAATGAGAGTATCTTCGTGTAACAATTCCAGCGATGAAGACTCAGATAATGATTTTGTGTCAGATGATTTAGGTGATAATGAATTTGTTGTCGATAATATTCAAATTAGAAATACAATAATAAAAATTAAAGGAATAGTAAAACTATACAAAAACTCACTGGAATAGTATTGTACAAACTAACATAAAGGAAATGATTTCTGACGTTCACGAATTGCAGTTATTGTTAGATTGTAAGACCCGATGAAATACCATAAAAAACATGATTGAACGTTTTTTTTAAAATTAAACCATCCATTATAAAAATGGTAAATGATCTTAATCCTGGTCGATACTATGAGATCCAAAAAATGATGATACAGGTGCCTCCAATATATTACACATCCTTACGCCAGTTAAAAAATCAATAGAGGCACTTAGCCGATAAGATGCGTCATTTGTCATTTATTGAATTCAATTAATCTTCATGTTCAACAACGCCTCAGGACGATATTAGTTCTATAGAACAACTTCTAGAGGAGAGTATTCGTGAAAGCATACAGCTTCCCACAACAATAGAGAATGACTTCCGTTGTTCGGAAATGGTTGTTTATGAAGCAACTGGTAAAATAGCCAGAAATTTAGAAAATATTACAAATGTTTTATTTATTAATAAAACCCACATCTACGTAAAATGAAAGGAACTTTTCGGTGTCTAGAAATTTGTGTACCAAACGAAGAGTACGTTTAAATGACAAATCCATATAGACAGTTTGATAGTTTTGAAACATTATTTTTTTGAATAACGAAAATTAACTTATTATTAAATTAATTTGAATTATTTCGTTCTAAGTAGTCCGTATCTTTTGTATCATTTTTGATAGAATAACTGATATTTATTTTGTTATTGCCTTCCTGAATGAGTAGATAATGTTCTATTTTAAATTAAGAAATGATCATTAACTTTTAAGATTAATTTTGCTAAATACACCAATACCTCGATTTACGACGTTTCGAATTGCGACGGTACATTTGTTACTACCAAATTTCAGTTTTGCGTCGTTTAAATTATTTGTTGCATCGTTACTTAAATGTTTTTGTTCTGGAAATACGTCAAGGATATTTAATTGTGTTGCAATTTTATTTTTCTACGATAGTGCAGTAACCTATACTTTCGATGATGATTTTTGAATTTAAATTATATAAGAAAAGGAGCCTTTGCGTCGTATACTAAAATCGTGTGGAAATATTCTCATTACACAACGATTTCTTAATATTGCTACACGATTTGTGAAAACCCAAATGTTTTAATGGTTTAATAAATTTGTGTTGATCCGTACAAGTTTGTAATTTTTTATGTTTCTACTTATTTATAAATGTTACAGGGCTATTGTATCGTAGAAAAAATAGCGTGTTTAACTCGTGTGAAAATGAGTCATTGCAATACTCAAGTGATTGCAGCCCTCGCTATCGCTCAGGCTGCAAATTTCACTTTCGTATTGCAATGACTCGTTTTCTTCACTTGTTATACAATATACTATTACAAGACGCATTTTTATGGAACGAATTACAGTCGAAAAGTGAGGTATGGGTGTATTTTTATTTTTCGAAGGCAAAATAAGTATTCCAATATTCTCGAAATTCTCGAGAATCTCGAGAAAATTTATTGAAATTCTCTATTTCTCGAGAAACAAAATTGTTGCAAAATTCGAGAATCTCGAATCTCGAGAATGAAAAACATTCGAGAAATCAGAAACACTACCCCAGGTAGGGTCACTTTGATGCATGTGATAAAAATGCATGGGGCACTTTGATACATACAATAAGTTGGACGATTAGTTTTATGAAACCAGTGTTTTTTTTTACACATTTATTTTAATAAAGTAATAACATATTTATGTTTAAGTTGCCTAAATTCAGTAGCATATAAGAACACAGGGATAAAATACTTCAAGTTGTAAAATTAATCTTTGGGAACTAAAAAATAACATTTCAAATTGTTTTAACTTAAAGTAGATAAACTAAAATTAATCATAAATAAGTTATTTTTGTATCTTATCTACAAGTTATACAAAGAAAGATTCCTACTTTTAAAAGTAAAAAGAGATGCTGTTCTGCTAGTACCCTTGGTTCCAACAGTAACCAAGGGTACTAGCAGATCGGCAACCGTAGTATAATGTCTGATATGTTCACCGACGCCTCATCTTTTACATCCGGAAATATAAAGGTTCCTGACGGTTTCTTCCTTAAATAGGAAACTTGTTTACCAACATAGTGTTTAACGTTATTCTTTTTTTCGAATTTAATAATGACAAAATCCCCTTCTTTCAAATTGTCTATATTCGGCTGAATAGGAATTGTCAGCTCATTATTAGAAGTATCGTCATCGGATAAACTAAAGTTTAAGTCTGATGATGAATCCTTAATTTCAAATTCGCTAGATCCACTGGTATCGTCACTTTCTATTGCAGAAAAATTACTTTTTTTTCTTTGCTTTGCTCGTCCAGCAGTTTCTGGATGTAAACCTAACAGCTTTCTAGCTGATTTGAGTTCTTTTGCGCGTTGTCTCTTATCTTTCATAAGCCGTTTTTCTTCTTTTAAATCTGACAAAGCTTTGAGTCTTGATTTTTCCAGTGAGTGAACTGACTTTACGATTTTTGGCAATGGCCTAACAGATTCAGGTGTTATAGCAATGGCTTGCGAAGTTGAAGGTGTCGGTTCAAGCTGTTCAATGATGGTGTCTTCAAGGTTCATTCGAGGTGGTGTTGGATGCATGTGAGTTGGCACTGATGTTGCATCTGATTCTGGCTCGCTGACATTTCTACTGGAAGCTATAGTTTGAAGATTTGCATCTGCTGCACTATCTTGCCATTGGTCGTGACTATAAATATCACATGGAGCAAATACATCTTCTGAGAAGGCTAATTTATTGAAAGGCCAGATACCTGATTTGGTAAAGGCACTTATAATATTTTTACCGGTAAACGCTTCAAAGTATGCAATTTTAGCTAGTGCTGGGATATCATAAATTGACAAACCTTTGCCAGAATGGTTTATGTGCCAATCATGCCAACCATTGTGCCAAAATGAAAACGGGTGGAATTGTATTTCCAATCGCTGTTATAAAACCCCCAAATGTTACGAGTTCACCTCTTTCGGCTGACACAATCTGGCCGACCTACCGCTGGGTTTTTTCCGTCAAAACTTTAGGCGTGTTGAGGACTGTTGTAATACCTGTCTCATTAAAATTTATTATCCGATCAGCGGTAAAGTTGTACCTTTTCAAAACATCTTCAAGGTTTCCGTAAAATTCTGAAACAGCAGTTTTATTGAAAGAAAATGATCTGGCAGCACTAATATTTTCTGGTTTCCTCAAACTGATGTTTTGATTTCTTTTACGAAATCCAACTGCCCAATCCACACCTGTACATTTTGTTAAATCCCAAGATGGACAATAGCGACATTCTAACTTCTTCGCAAATTCATAAGCAAGTTGTCGAACCTGGATTAAAGTCAGACCATAATGCATTTTGCTACATTTTATGATGTATTCGTTAAGTTGTCTTTCTTGAGCTGCAGTGAACACTTGATTTGAGCTATATTTGGAAGAGAATTCCTATTGTTCTTCATTATTTGCCTCAATCTTCTTTTTTCTCTCTATCCGGTGTTGCAAAGTAGCTGCTTTTAAATTATATTTATCAGCTGCTCTTCTTATTAACAGTCCTCCTTCGAGCACGTCTGTTATTGCAGAGCTTATGGCATTTTCGTCTATGCACGTTCTGTTGGTTTTTTTCTTGTACGATCGAACCATTGTCTTTAAAAAAAATCAAATGAATGGTGTAGAATATACCACACGGAGCACATTGATACGTATCAAAGCACCCAGAAAGTATTGTATCAATGTGCCCCACATCGTAATATTTAATAAACACACAACTATCAGAAAACTTAATTAAGTTAGATCAAAAATCGATGTGAATTAGATAAATATAAAATATCTCTTACCTCAGATGACAGTCCTAAAAACTATAAATAAAAACAAAACTAAAAATGACGTTTGCAATTAACTTAAAAAATTTACATCGAAGAACGCAAAATCTAATTGAAACAATTGACAATCACACAGTAACTGCAGGGGAATCACAAATATATGTTAGTTTTGTGTGGCGCAATACCATCTATGAGTGAGTACATAAACCTTTCAGTTGTTTCATATGCTGAGTTTTTTTGGGTGTATAAATGTACCACATGTGTCAATGTGCCCCTACTCCCCCTACATGCTGAATTTGTTTAAAATCGGATATAAAATAGCCAAGTTCCATCATAATACGGTTTATTCCAGAATTTCATATAAACATAATTTTAAAACCCAATTTTCATTACACATGCTGAATGTCTTCAAAATCTTATTAAAAATGGCCAAGTTCCTACCTAATTGGCCATATTCCAGAACTTTAGCTAAAATTCATTTTAGAATCCCATTTCCATCGCCCATACCAAATTTAACTAAAATCGGTTAAGCAATAGCCAAGATCCATCCTAGTTGGCCATATTCCAGAACTTTATCCATAAATCACTTTAGAATCCCATTTCCATTGGACATGCCGAATTTCATCAAAATCGGTTAAGAAATGGCCAAGTTCCATCCTAGTTGGCCATATCCCAGAACTTTATCCAAAAATCATTTTAGAATCCCATTTCCATTGCGAATACCAAATTTCATCAAAATCTTGTAAGAAATGGCCAAGTTCCATCCTAGTTGGCCATTTTCCAGAACTTTATCCAAAAATCACTTTAGAATCCCATTTCCATCGTACATACTGAATTCCATCAAAATCGGATAAGATAAGGCTAAGTTCCTTCCTAGTTCGCATTTTCCAGAACTTCATCCACAAATCGTTTTAGAATCCCATTTCAATAAAGCATACAAAATTTCACTAAAATCGGATGAGAAATGGCCAAGTTTCATAATAATTGGTCATATTGCAGAACTTTATTTAATTTTCTGTCGTCTCTTATGAGCGAGTGTTGCAAAAAAATCTTTCGATCGTTAAGGGTTAACAAATAATTAACGCAAAATGTGAAAAAGTCGTTTTTTAATTTTGATTATCACTTGTTCCTTTAATTGTTTTGTAAAACTTTGATCAATCTGTCCGGAAAAATGGTTGGATGGATCAATTTGAAAATAATACAGGGCTATTAGGAGTACATTAAACTGTAAAATGACCTGGCAACATTAGTCTTTTCCAACCTAAAAAGTCGTTTTTTTGTACTTTTTCAAATCAGTATTGAGGGTGAAAAAAAAATTTGTTCTCAACTAATCATTAAAGGGTCTTGTAGGAAATTTACTGAAGTTTTTAAGGCTGCCCTAAAGTTTACTGTGTAATCATTGGTTGCTGAGATATCGATGATCAAAGGCAAAAGGATCTTTTTTGATTCAAAGTCAGATATCTCAGCAAAAAGTTGACATAGAGAGACCAGAATGAATTTAAATTTACGCCTAATTAACAGGCTAACCGACCTATGCATTGGTTTAACTTAAAAAAAATTTCCCGCGCCCATGGATCCTTACAAAAAAAAAAAAAAAATTCGAATTTTTTTATTTCGCGCTCTTTCTTATGATTGCGTGATAACGGTATCTCACAAAAATTTTCCGCTCCAAAGTCTCAAAACTAGAGATTTGAAGCTTTAAAATGCTTTTCTTTTCATCTCTGTACGACCGTATTTTACAAAGATACAGCTCTTCAAAAAACACTACAAAAATTGAAAAAAATTAGTGTTCCTTTAATTTTTTGGAGTAGTGTAGAACAAAATTAAAGAATATTCCTACTTCCCTTATAAATTCTAAGTGAGCACATAATTTGCCAGAATTGAAAGCTCACTTTTTTCATTGTTTATACATATTAGTAATTTGACGCATAAATTTTGGTTCTTAATTTTTAGAAAACTGACTGACCCCATTATTTATAAACGTTTAATTTAAATTTTATGCGGTCGTTGTGAGTCTTAAATAAAGCTTATCAATAGTTATGATTACATATTGTTCTAAGGAAAAAATTTACATTTTGTGCAAAACTGCCCTACAGCCGGAAAGGCACTTTCAATTCCACGGAAGTTAGTTGTATAGTTAAAAATTATTGCCAGGCTAACTATAAAGAATCCCTCGTAATTGTTTACTTAAGCAACTCATTTTAAGCAACTGCTACTCATTTTACAACTCTAGTCAATTATGTTGCGTTGAATAGTAAAGGGTTTTATTACCATACCTGGTGCCTACTTTTCATCAACTTTCATGAGAAATTGATCGGATTAATTGAATTCTCTTTAGATTGGGTAGGTTTGAAAATTAGAATGACACCAATCACGAATATGACATTTTTATGTGTAAAGCCGGAGTAAAGCTCGGCATTAGAATCCTGGAATTTTCAATTTGGAGTTCTCAACACTATAACATGATATACAATTTAACCAAATTGAAATTGTTGAAGATAAATTTGACAAGCTTCCATTTCAAATTTCAAATTAAATTAAAGTAGGAGTAATTTTTTAATATTACATACTAAATTCGTACATTTTCAATATCCAATTTCTCAAATTTTCATAGACCTAAGTTCCTATAGTTTTTGGTTTAAAGTTAGCTCCAAAATTTCCGAGAATTTACTTCGGATATCGACCTCTGATTTAAAAATGTTGTTACTTCATAAAAGGACTCAATTTTAACAATGATTATTTTGTCCCGCAAATCAAGGTTTGCAATCTGAAATTTCTGTTCATGTTCATTGTAGAGTAAGAACTTACCTATCAAAATCCCCGTGATTGTGAAATTGATATACACATCACATATCTTACATATGTAAACCATTAAGAGCATAGAAAACCGTAGCGGTCATTGATAATACATAGGCAGATTCAGAAATTTGTGTGCAAGGAAATTGTGCGGTTTATTATAGATATTAAGGCAATGTTTTAAAGTTACATGGCTCTCTAGGGGGCTGCGGCCCACAGTTTAAGAAGCACTGCACTAGAAAATATATTTGTGAACGTAACGATTGCTTTACAGATACTTTTAAGTCTTCCAGTTTCCGTAACAAGTGGTGAACGATCATACTCAAAACTGAAAATAATCAAAAACTACTTGAGATCAAGTATATCTCAGGAAAGGTTGGTTAGATTATCGAGTATAGCAATTGAAAAAGAAATTGGTGACAAAATCGATTTAAGTCAAATGATTGATGAATTTGCTACTTTAAAGGCAAGAAAAGCTAAATGTTTGTACCTGAATTATACGAGTTTATTATTTATTATTAAATATATTATTGAATTGTTGAACAATTAGGTACTCGCTTAGTTTTTTTGTTTGTTTGTTTTTGCTTTTAAATTTAATAGCTTTTCTCCCACCATTAATGCTTTAAAGTCTATCTGGTAAATTAAGTAATTTTTATTTACCATTTAGTTTAAAAAAAGGGCGCCTATGAAGAACTTGCATAGGGCGTAAAGTATTCTAGAGTCGGCACTGGTTCCGCGACTTGAACACTGCGCAGCGTTGCTTGTATAGCTCAAATTTGCCAAAAATTACTTTCAGTTCTCAAGATTAATTTTGACTTTATTTATTTGTGGTCTGATTCAGAAATTACTCTGCTTCGAATAAAATCAGAACCGCATCGTTATGCCACATTTGTTGCTAACAGAATCACGCAAATCCAGGAATTAACTTCAACAAGTAACTGGTATTACGTTCCCACAGCAGTAAACCCTGCTGACTATGTTTTAAGGGGAGTATTCCCAAATAAGTTCATAAATAAAACCAGTTGGTGGAATGGACCTCTGTATTTAAGACAAAACAAACCTGAGCCATTCAGGTTTTATTTCATTAGGCACGGAACTTATTAACCTAGATCTTCGAAAAATTAATCAAATTTGTACCGCAAGTCTGCAACTATGTCAAGTGAATCAAATTTAATCCAAAAATTCTCTTCATATAAAAAGTTAATTAATGTAATTGCTTACTTATTTCGTTTTCATATACTAATTGTAGAATCTCAGACAAGAAGCAACGAATAATCGGTGAATTAAACTTGAATTAACTCGCAGTTTCTCTTAAGGCAATTCTAAAAACGGTACAGCAACAAGAATTTGCAGACGATATCACATCTCTCCAAAATAACAATTTAGTAAGTAACAAAAGTTCACTAAAGTCACTTACACCTTTTTTATATGCTGATGGACTTATTCGTGTTGGGGGCAGATTAAAAAACGCAGATGTGATGCTCGATCAGAAATTCCCGAGTTTACTTTCAGCGAAACACGATTTTACTGTGTTACTAGTACGCGATACCCATAAGAGATTTTACATGCTATGGCCCTCAAGCACTCCTATATAATTTAAGATTAACATATTGGATTATTTCGGGTAGAAATTTATGCAGACAAATTTGTAATAATTGGGTTCGTTGTGTTCATATTCGACCAAAATTTACTACTCAAATTATGGGTGATTTGCCTAGAGACCGAGTGCAAAGCGCCAGGCCATTTTCAATTGTTGGCATTGATTTTTGCGGTCCTTTCTACATTCAGTTAGATCAAAGGTAAAAATTAAAATATACATTTGTTTATTTATTTGTTTCTCTGTCAAGGCAGTTGATATAGAAATTGTTCCCGACCTAACAACTCAAGCCTTTCTAGCGTGCTTTCGTCGTTTTATATCACGTCGCGGTATTTGTACAAAAATATACTCCGACAATGCCACCAATTCTGTGGGAGCACGCACGCAGGAGTTACGATCACTTTTCTTGTCAGAGTCATGTCAAGCCGAAAACATAAAATGTTGCTCTAACTATAACATTGAATGGTTAACTATTCCAGCACGTTCCCCTCATTTCGGAGGTTTGTTGGAGGCGGCAATTAAAAGTGCCAAATATCACTTGCGATGATCGACTCGCATTGCTTAACATTAGATGAATTCAATACAGTAGTTATTCAAGTAGAGGCAAGTTTAAATTCTCGTCCTCTAACTCCCATGTCAAATAATCCTTTAGATATATCGGCACTGTTACCAAGTCATTTTTAAATTGATACTCCTATTACTGCTCTAGCTGAGCCTTCTCTATTGAAAGTAAGTACAAATAGAATATCAGGATACCAACTATTGCAACAGATCGTACAACAATTTTGGAAAAAATGGAACAATGAATATCTGTCTGAATTACAAAATAGCTACAAATGGAGTAAGCCAATGGAGTTCCTCCTATGTATTGTCCTTTAGGAAGCATAATTGAACTGCATTGTGGCACTGATAATCGTGTTCGGGGTGTTATAGTTAAAACTTCACAATCGGTCGTTAAACGAGCAATAACCAAGATAAGTCTATTACCGGTTGAAACTGGAAATGAAAATGAAAAACAGGATAACATTTGATATAACTAAATAACTAATCTTCTACATATTCTTTGCAGTTAACTAAATAAGAGTTATTTTTATTATATGGAACTGATAAAGACAATCAGATGTTGTGATAGTTGATACCATATCAATTAATGGAGTACACTACATGCTTTGATAGTAGCTATCATACCAATTATATATATATATATATATATATATATATATATATATATATATATATATATATATATATATATATATATATTTTAATTAAATAACAAAACATATTTTATAGTTCATGAAATTTACATTTATTTTGAATTCATTTATCGAATACCTTACCTACTATAATTATATTCAAATTAGAGGTCTATACGAAATTATTTATTATTTTTATATTTTTATTTCAAACATTATTATATGTCAGTTCTTTAAATTGTTCATAAGACCTTTAGTCAATGTTATTGTTTTAAATTTATCTACAAAATCAATTTCAAAGCCGTAATAGTGATAATTGAAACCTAAATTTACCAAATGTTGAACACAACAAAAATATCCCGTTTTATATTTCAGTAGCTGTTTAACAAGAACAAATTTAGGAATACCATCTGGATACCAGCCTAAGTGTATTACTGATCCTTTCTTTAGAATAATATTTCCGAACTCTATGAAATTAGTGCTAAACAACTTTTCTTGGCACGTAAACTTATATTTCTGTGAAATTTCTAAAGTTTTTAGTTCCGTTAGACTGCCACATTCAAAACCAGTATCGTGAGCCAAATTCATTAGTTCGTTAGCTAACGCTATTGTGTAAATAGTATTAATTTTATTTTTCGATGTATACGCAATATTTTTTAAACTCTGATGGAATGATTCGAATCGACTAGTTGAAAACTGTTTTAAAGGACCTATTTTTTCATAACTCTTGGGTAGTGTGTTAGAAAGTGATGTTTTGGACGTAAGTGTGATTTAGATATTTTAATAAATTGCAAATTATGCTCTTGGACTACAGTTTTCAAATAAAGGTATTCACGAGGATGAACCGAATTTGAAAATGTTTTTGAAATTAATTCTCGTAATGAAATATATAATTGCCAGGCTGGACAGTTTTTTGGAATCAGCTCACCTAAAAGAATTCCAAAAATTTTAGTGAATGTTTTCATTTCACTTGCAGTCATTTTAAATTTTTCTTTATTTAAAATATCAGAAGCCAACAGTGGTGGCTTATTTACATTGAAATTACCATAATTAAAATTTTGAAGTCGAAAGTTCAATTCTTCAATTGTGAAAACCCTTTTATCAACGATATAATACTTTAATATTACCATAAAATCGTAATGGCAGACGACTTCCAGTAAGTCATGCATGATATCTACACTCCAATTCTCGGCCACATGAAAAGTTCCTAATGAATTAAAAACACAGGTCTCTTTAATACCCGTTAGCTGTGGATTATTTAAGTGTGCGTCGGGGTGGTAATTTTGTATAGTTCGTATTTGACATTCATCATCGACACACGCATATTTATTATGTTCTTTGGATTGTTTACACAAACGACAATAAAACGTTGCCATAAAGCTCTCTGTAAAGCTTAACACAGATTTGAGTCCTAGATTGTCCCCGATGACACCGCTTAATATAAATTTAACCGTAAGATTCTTTTTGCTAATAAAGATGCCATTTTCTATTAGTTCTTGCAATTGTTCTAGTATAGGTTTGAAAATGCGTTCATTTCCAAATTGTTTTCTATCCTCTGTATACACCAACCCAGCTAGAATAATGGAAGACAATTTTGAAACTAAAAATTTAGGAAGTGGGGCAAATTTGACGTATATTCCACCTATTTTCTTGTCTCCAGATCGAGAGCCTAGGGGATTGTTAGGTTCGAAGTCATTGTCTGCAACTAAGGATTTTCGGGTATTTAACCATCCATTGCTTTGCCAATAATTTGTTATTCGTCCATTTTTCTTATTTTCTAAACATTTAATATATCTTAAAATAGCATCTAAGTAATTTGGGTTATCGAATAACATTTCAAAAACTCTTTTAAGAGGGATTATTTCCATCGTAAATTCGATGCGTTTTAAACAGGCCTGATTGACGGAATTCGTACAAATTTGCTGTTCTAGATGAATAGTAAAACGTTGATTAGGTATAAAATAGTTCGATGTCTCTAATTCCTTTACCATAGAGGTATTCTGATCGAAGTAGTTTACTGTTAAAATATTTATCATACAGCGTGAGATCAATATTAGCATTTTCTAAACACTTCGAAAAGAGAGCTTTATAAAAATTAGACAAACTTTTCACAATTTCGAATGCTTTTTTCCGCGAAATATTTTTGTCGCAGTACGTTTTAACAATGATTTCCAAAAACTCATTGTAGTAACTATCAGCATTGTTATCGTCACACTTACTTAAACCATTGTTAATTTGTACTAATTTACTGCATGTGGCATCCGATGTTACATCTGCTTGGGATGTTTGATAAGTCGGTGTTGGCTGGGTGTCTGGTATGAAATGAGAGTTTACGTGTTTCAAAAAAGAATTATAGAGGCTGTAATTTCGATTACATTGCTCGTAAATACATTCATAGAATTCAGGATCTCAGTGATTTAAACTAATATGAGCTAAAATTTCTTTATAATTTTGGCTGCATATTTTACAAAATTTGCAAATAAACATTTTATATAAGGTAGAAATAATTAAGAATTAAACTTAAAGTTAAGAAATTTATTAATTTGGTAGAAAAATAGGAAGATACCCTTCAAGATAATTAAAAAAATTCATTTACTATATATATTTAAACTTTGGACGCTATATCGTTAATTAATGTAATTACAGCTGGAATCACTGGATCATTGTCTGTGGTGACGTTGTATATAGCTTTCTGTATGAAGAGCCATACATGTTCGCAACACGCTGGATATTTAATATTTATACCCATAAAAATATTAAAACATGTATTTAATGCTTCTAAAGCATTCGTAAACATATACGTTTCCCCCGCAACACATACATGGATTATTTGTAATGGCTCACCAATAAAAATAATTTTGAGAAATTTCGGATCTCCTTCCGTTTCGGCCGCTTCAACTAGTGTCTTTAAAAAAAATAAGTTTTAGTTTTTGTTGAAATCGAAACATAGCCTAATTACCTTATATAAAGTTATGAACGAATTTTGAATTTCTTTTTTAGAAAGACGTAAATTTCCTTTGTAATTCCTCTTTCCGTGGTGTGGAAGAATATACGGCAAAAGGATTAAACTAAGCGCTAGTCGCTCGTCTGTAAATAGAAATATTATTTAATTATGATAAATTAGTCAAAACTGGCTATACAAAAGGACTTTAAAAGTATGGCTGCCTTAAAAAATTAAATTTTTTTAAAAATTAGATAGTTTGTATGAGCTTTATTTGATAACCACCTAAGAGTCAGTAATAAAACGTTCTGGTTAATTTGGTTAATCAATTCAAAAATGGTCTTTAATTTTTATATTTTTTTATAAGTGACTACTTATAGACCAAAAATAATTTATTAAATTTTTATTTAATGATTCTATGAAAATTGTCCCAATTTTTTTATTTTTTTTTTTTAAACCACTTCATGGCAAAAAATTACGAGAAATGTAGGTTAATTTTTTGCCTTAATATTTTAAAAGAACGAATTATTAAACACAAATTTAATAAATTATTCTTGATCTATAATAAACCACTTATAAAACAGATTAATTTATTGTGCGGCCAGCCAACTATTCGTACCGTATTGGGATTTGTCAATTCGGCTTAATAAATATTTAACATAAATGTCTCTCGATGATCTGGACTTATCAATGATTTTTTCGGAAACTTGTTTCCACTGCTCGGATGTGCCAATATTTGGATATTTTAGAGTAGCATCAATGCTCATCTGAAATTAGTAGAAAAATATTTATTAATATTGTTGTGAGGCGCAAGTAATTTATGCAACCAACCAGTTTTGAAATTAATTCCGTTTTTAATGAGGGAAACAATTCCAAATATTCAAATGTTGGCATTTGTGTATTTAATAAATTAATTCTATAACTACTGCTTCTTTTCCATCGCTCGTAAAGCTCATCGCAGTCATCCACATGGGATTTTAAATAATCAATATCATCATTTAAACTGGCATCTATCAGGTCTATAGCAGATTATTGAAAATAAATTAAAGTAAGTAATTATTAACTAAAGGGCTTTTTATCAATTTACCTAAATTCGATAGTTCACTATTATTTGAGATGGTTGAGCTGGTAGTTGATGACCTGGACCGTCTTTTTATTATTCCAGAACGACCAAGGTCGGCTCGGTAATTATTATAAACATTAAATAATTTTCCTGAAAATAAAAATTACAATATTGTAATAATTTACTTTAATGCAAATTACGTTGTATTACCTTTGGCAATGCAACCTCCGGAAGATGGAATAAACTACGTCTCCTGCAGCTCGTTTGGAAATAAGGTTTGCACAAGTTTCGCAAATGTTGCAAAGTCGTCGTCACAAAGCCTAAAGAAACCTCAATGTATAATTTAATTCAATTCATTTCAATTACATATAAATTTGATTTTAATTTTTTTTAATGATATGTATAATTTAATTCTAATAAAACTACTTACAATTTATTTGGGTCGCGATTGATGATATGTTTAATTATCACCGCAGATACGTTATTCCGTTCCTTTGTCGTAAGCGTAATTGGTTTGCCGATTTTACTTGAAATAGCTGGATAGTTTAACAACAAAATTTGTTCTAAGTCCTAAAAAATTGTATAGTCGAATAAAATTTTAAACGTAATTAATTATGTTTATATTACTTCTTTCGAATTTATTGTAGAAGATTGAATTTGGGTTGTATTGGTGTCTTCGTTGAATATGATAACGCTTTCCGACAGGTTTGTGTCGTTATCTAAAAATAATTCGGTGTTTGATGGAAACGTCTTTTGAGCATCATTTACTCTGGTAACACTAAAATGTAAGATACCGGTTTCTTGGAGTTTGCGGCAGTAAACTTCAAATAAATTTAAGGGTATTGGACAATTGGTTTTTCCGTCGTTTATTTCAATATTGCCTTCGAATAATCCAAATTCCAGCCGTGCTAAATAAAAATAATGTATGTACATTATACACGTACAATATAAATCCTTTTAAATAAATCAATAGACCTTTCTACTTGTTTAGATATTTACAGAACAAATGATACATTAATTATACCAGTACCCAAATGTAGGACGAAAAATAGGTTTTGAGAAATGAGAAAATCATATAAGTAAATATAATGTAAATAATATTCAATTTTAATTATGCCACATTTCTTGACACAAAGTTTACATTAAAAGTAGCAATAAAAATTGAACCAATTTTCGTTTCTTGATCAACATTTAGATTCCAGCAGTTCTTTGCATTCCTTTATCATTTCTTGAAATATGATTTGATCTAAGCGTTCATTATAATCAAATGTTTCGTTTTAAGAAACAGTGTTCATTATAACCAAATGTTTGTTAAATTCTTTTATCTTTTACAATTTAAATCAAAATAACACTCAAATGAAAATAATTGATTATGGAATGGAACTTGCGATGCAACTTGTTAAACCTGCGCTAGCTGCTAGACTAGCGCTCCGAGTTCTCTCGACCGCAAAACATTTTACAAGTGCCTCAAATGTAATAAGGCTATGTGCAGAGACCATGTAGCCAAAATATGCTGCGAATGTGGAAATACAGTCTGATTTTGTTGTTTTTATATTTTGAACAATAAAAATTTCATTCAACAATCAATTTTGTTATTTATTTATATTACACTTGTGCCTTGTTACGATAAATCAATCATGGAACGTTTTATCGCTATCCTAGAAAACGGGTTATTTCAAAGTTTAAAAAAAATATAGTTTTTGGAATGGATCAAAAAACTGATTCGGCCATTTTAAAGAACAACTTTTTAGCTTTAAAATGCAACAAGAAAAATTTCGATATCTTTTTTTTTCACAAAGTTATGGAATTTAAAAAAAAAGTGATTTTTTACAAACAAATTTTCAAAATGTTTAAACTTTTGAATGTATCTTTGTTTAAACAAATTATTCGATAAATCTATTAGCACCCTCGTATTTGTAACAAAATGGACTATCGATTTAAAAAAAACCGTTTCAATTAGCCAACTACAGCCCAAGATACAGCCAATCAAAGTTGCCGGGTTAGGCTAACCCATGTCAGTACTGAACGTGACTTTTTTATAGTCGGTACCCTGAGGGTTAAGATTGATTCATAATAACTATTTTATTTTATTGTGAAAAATCGTGTTTCTTTAGGTATTAAATTTTTAGTTTCATTATTTTTAAAAAAATCGTTAAAATAGTATCAACTAAGTATGAAATAATATTACACATATTTCATTACACGAATATAATAAAGTACCATAGCAATAATGTACATATTAAGGATCTATTTTGTAATAGTTTCTCAAAAGAAATTTAAAAGATAGATGCATTAGAATAATATCTGCCCAAATGTGTTTGTATTGACTCATCTGTATGTATAGTCAAAATAATATCTCGCTGAAAATTCCTATTCTTTCATTCCCAAGTAAATACAACAACAAATTCGTTTTTTGTTGTTGTTTTACTCGAGAATGAAGGAATAGGAATTTTCAATTAGATATTATTTTAACTATATATTATTACTTATGTTCGATCTGATAACAATTATTGGCGAAGCTTTCATAATAAAAGTGTAAAGGTCCATCGTAGTAAGGCACCTTTATCAATTAAGTCCACATATTCTAAATGTGGGCCACTGTGTTCTATTAACAACATTTTTTTTTCGTTTTCATATTGTAAAACCAATAACGTGGAGTTCATCATGGTTTCAAATTACTAAATGGATAAAATTAAACCAAAAATATAAAATAATACAAATAAAAAAATAGGAAATAAATTGAATTAAAATTATCGAAGGAATTACTCCTGGTCTTTATGTACGACTTGTTGTTCTACCCCCATACAAACGGTGACAGATTTAGTTAGAAATACAACAAAAATAAGTAAATTAAAATATTTTGTAACCAATAATATACAGGGGGTTTCCAATTATTGATATTATATTTAACAAGCGTGTAAAGAATAACAACTGAGACAAAAATGTTAAAAAAAAAAAATTCAATTTCAATTAATTTCTTGAAATTTTATTATCTACACTACACGTATTAAATAATTAGAAACACCCTTTATTTTAATAATAAAAAACACTGAACGAGCAAATATTTAGCGAAACTGTTAAATAATGAACACGGTGTTTAATGTTGTGAAGTATAAAATAAAATGTACTTACGCGTTCAGTTTTCCACTGCGAGAAAAATTTACCCTCTTATAAGGTTATATAGTATGTATTTATCCACTAAAAATTCACACTAGAACTAGGTTTTAAGATTTAAGATACTGATACCACAAACACTTTACTAACTCTTAATTAAGAGTAATTAGATAAAATTATTTAATTTTAAATTATTAAAATATTTTTATTTAAAGTCTCACGAGAATAATTGCACCTTGTTAGATCAAAAAATCAATACGATATGACCGTAGCAAACACGACGAGGTATGAATAAATTCTAATAAACCGTTATATTGTTATGATAGACCTAATTCTAATATGATAGACCCTATTGAATTGTGATTGCTTTTATCATATTTAGATTTTACTGATCATATTATAAAACCATACTACACAGAAAGAAAAGATTAGTTTTTTTATATAAAGATTAATCAACTTCATTTAAAGATGAGCATTGATTTTTAGCCATTTAATGTGATTAATCGATTCATCTATTCGTAATTATACAGCTTTTAAGCAAAACTTAAACGAAATCTTTTATCCATCTAATTAAAACATTAAATAGAAAAAATAATATATTTATTTGATTTAATTACCAAATGTTACTGATTAATTTAATTAATTAGCTATATTAACTAAATGATTATATAAAACATTTATTTATAATATGCAGTTTTGAAATTATTATTTTAATTTTTTTAATGTTTTTGTTAATGTTGTATATAACTTTTCTAAATAAATTATACAAATTCATTGCTTGAATATAGTTGTTTTAATTAAACATTAGATATTTAAATCTAATATGTTTGTTTGATTTGAGTAAGAAATGGTATTAAATCAATAAATAAATTTAATAAATTAATAATTTAATTAAACGGAACATTTAAATTATTTGGGCCTTTTTGAAACTCTTTTATATGATTTTTTGATTTTCTTTTAACGTTTCTATAAATATTATTATACATTCACTAAATAAAATTGATATATTTATTATTTTACAATAGCTCTTTTGAATAAAATTTAGATAATTATTTTTGTGGATTAGTGGATGTAATAAATAATACGACTAAATAAAACAATTTATTCCTTAAGTATTTCAATTTATTTTAATTATAAAAATATTTTGGACACTTATTTTTAAAGAATATAAAAATAAAACTATTTTTTTTTACATAAATGAACATTTTGGCTTATATTCATTGGCAAACAAAACAGTCTATCATTATTAGTTTGTTTCTTAAAATTTAATTTTTAATGAATTATTAGTTTTTGTATACCTACATGACATACATACATACATATACATACTTCATCAAAATTGAAGGATAATTTCTATACTTCGTTATATTTTATTTTACTTAAAAAAAAAAATTCAAAAATGACAACGACTTTCCCAAATTAAAATATTTATACAGGGTGTTCGGCACATGGACCGACACAATTTTTTGGGGGATTGGTTGGGTCATTAGCTAGTTTTCACCCATACGACCCTACGTCCTAAGTGACACGGTAACTGAGATATGAATTTTTTTCGTGTTTTATTTAAATTACCTGAAATCTCGCCTTTAAATCGTCATATTTTTTTTGTTTGTGATTGTAATAGCACGAAATAACTTTTATTGTATTCTGCAATGTATTTTTAGTCTAAATAAATCATTATTTGGTACAAATGGCTTCAAGAAAATAAATTATATGAGCTTCGAAAGTCTTGAAAATGTATAAATGTATAAACAATTTCAACTTCTAAATTCAATATAAAAAAAAATAAACATTATTTTGAACATAGGTTTATTTTAAAAAGTTGTCTAGTTTATACCCTTTCCAATGGTATGCTACATGTTGGAGAAATTATTTATAGTATGGTCAAAATAAGAGATAGAAGTGGTAGGGTCAAGAAAATTCTTTTTATCTTTATTATGTTTTTATTAAATATGAGTTATAATATTTGACCGAACTGTTTTCCTCCTTTCCTTATTTCAAATGTTGTTGTGCGAAGTCGCATTTCTCTTTTCATTAGTTCAAATGCAGCTGTAATTCGCTCCATTAAAATTTCTCGTGAAGGCACCTCTGTTGCATAAATCAATTCCTTTGCACGTCCCCAGACGTAAAAATCGAGGGGTGTCAGGTCTGGGGATCGTGCGGGCCAAGAAATAGGCCCCAATCTACCAATCCATGAGTTCGGAAAAGAATTGTCACAGTATTCACGTACCATTCGATGATCGTGTGCCGGATAGCCATCATTTTGAAAGACGATTGGGCACACCTTCTTCCAAAACTGATAATAAAAGTTCGGATAAATCGTTTTGCAAAAGTTAGGAACCGTAGGAACCTATTTATTACATTTATTCTTTTGTTTTATTTAAATCTTGTTTTTGTTAAATATTTTGTTCTTCTTGTTTAGTCTGTTTTAAACTGTTATCAGAATTGTTTTTGTTGCGTTTGTCTTCGCTGTTGTGGTTACAATGGCTAATTTTAGGAACGAAGAGACCTGACACCCCTAGGTTTTTACGTCTGGGGACGTGCAAAAGAATTGGTTTATCCAACAGAGACGAGAAATTTTAATGGAGCGAATTACAGCTGCATTTGAAATAATGAAAAGAGAAATGCGACTTCGCACAACAACATTTGAAATAAGGAAAAGGTGTCGTGCATGCATACGGAGTAGAGAGGAATAATTCGAACAAATATTATAACTCATATTTAATAAAAACATAATAAAGATAAAAAGAATTTTCTTGACCCTACCACTTCTATCTCTTATTTTGACCATACTATAAATAATTTCTCCAACATGTAGCATACCATTGGAAAGGGTATAAACTAGACAACTTTTTAAAATAAACCTATGTTCAAAATAATGTTTATTTTTTTTTATATTGAATTTAGAAGTTGAAATTGTTTATACATTTATACATTTTCAAGACTTTCGAAGCTCATATAATTTATTTTCTTGAAGCCATTTGTACCAAATAATGATTTATTTAGACTAAAAATACATTGCAGAATACAATAAAAGTTATTTCGTGCTATTACAATCACAAACAAACACGAAAAAAATTCATATCTCAGTTACCGTGTCACTTAGGACGTAGGGTCGTATGGGTGAAAACTAGCTAATGACCCAACCAATCCCCCAAAAAATTGTGTCGGTCCATGTGCCGAACACCCTGTATAATATGAAGGCATTACTTTCTTGTTAAAAATCAAATTCAAAAAACAATTTTGGGTTATAAATTTGCTATTAACTTAATATTAATAAAATGAAAACTGTTTAGTTATTTAAATCGCTTATCACACTAATTAAAGCATTGCTCTTTTTCCCAGAAATTGGAAAATCACAAAAATAGTATTCAATATAGTGCCAAACTTGTAAGCATTCCTTAACATATTCAATATTTAGCACTTGATGTATTTGGAAACATACGGATAGTGTTTTTAAAAAATTTTCGCATTCGTAAAACGTTTCGTTGTAATGAATATAGAAGTTTTCCAAGTTTTCCTTAGATTCACCAACAACAACAATAAACGGTTGGATGGTAAGATTTTTATCCAAGTATTTTTCTCTTCGATTCTTTATTAAAAATGGAATCTCCTAACCATTCTGCAAAAAAATAAAAGAATAATGAAACATCTGTTTATGGTTACTTTTACGGATTTAATAAGTGAATAGTAGTTATGAAAAATTTATTTCATTTCAAATTGACCTTAATTTAAATTTAAAAATGACTAAGTTAGATATAAAATGGCATATGTTTGTTATGGAAATACAACTCACATTTACAAAAACAGCTAGTCCATTCTGTCCATCAATAATAGTGGGTTTCCACACGGTTTTACCTTGTTTAATAATAGTTGGTACTAATACTGAATTCAAAAAAATTGTAGATATAATTTTTTAAATCAGTATTAATATTGTCATTATCAAGTTTCTGTAACAGTAGTTTGCTGGAGCTGTCTTTAATCAAATTTTTAAAAATTGGTTTAATTTTTATGGTAAAATCATCCCATTTGGAAAAAATATTGTTATTTTTTGATGGATATTTTCGTTCAAAATCTAATTCAATCTGGAAATATTAATTAAGAAGAAACGAATTATTTTAATGATGAAGTATTAATTAAATGATTATTTTAACAAATTATTAAAAGTTACCAATTGAGAACCGATACTTTGCTTTAAAATGGGCCATTCTAAAAATAAATCAATATTTTGCTTTAAATCCTTTTCTCTTAATTGAAAAGTATTATTCCACTTTTCAAAAACTAAATTTTCTGGCGTTTTGTTAAATTTTAACCAGTCTCGATCTTTTACCATATCTTCAGTACATTCTTGAGTTTCTGGGAAAAATTAGTTATTTAAATTACATATGTAAATAAAATTAAAAAAATTAAATGTATACCTATGTTTTCTAAATTAATTTTCTTAGCAACAGGCGGCTCTACAGAACTTGACATTTTTAAATTGTATCGGCTTTTAACCAATCCAAATGATTGATATTTTTTACTTAAGCTATAAAACTTTTGTACTAAAATACCTCTGGTTGTATTATTACCAATATATAACTCCTAAACGAATAGTAAAAGCAATTAAAAGTAATTATTTTAAATATCAGAAACAAACCTCAGTCTCTTTTTCGAATATTTTAATTATTTGTGATGTGGCATTATGATAATCAGCTTGCTGAGGAAAATAATTATTATTTAGTAAATTATTAATATTCGCAAATTATTTGGATGATGTGTTTGCGATCGAGGCTGGTTAAACACTTTTTCTTTAATAAATCCTTTCCAGTTCAGGAACCATTTAAAAGTGATTGAAGATCGTAAAATAATTTTTAAAAAGTATTAAAAAAACGAATGCGAAAATATTAAACAAAAAAAATAAATATTACCAAAATCGTTGAATTAGTTGAAGTATTCTTATCTTTCAATTTCGATGGACCAGCCTATTCAGTATCTGAAGCAATGATACCGGGATATATAATTTTAAAAGGAGATGAAGTTATCCAGCTTTGGCTAGAATTCGAAGAATTCATAGATAATGTATCTGCCAGAGGCGTTGCGAATCCCTAGAAATAAAACACACAAATATATACATGCTTATTACGGTAAATATATATACAATGATGTGAAAATCAATAAATTAGCTAAAGCAATAGTAAAATCATAGAAATTTATTAGTTGCATTGAACGCAAGAATATAAAAATCATATAAACCAATTGCAAAAATAAACAATTATTATTCAATTTTAAAGAAATTTATTAGTTGAAATTGATAACATTTACAGTTTCATCTAATCTAGTAAATAATTTTTGATTGGAATGTAAAAATATGCGTAATTTAGAAGGAAACAAAAAATGTTATCAATTTCAACTAATAACTTTCTTTAAGAATGAATAATAATTGTTTATTTTTGCAATTGGTTTAAATGATTTATATATTCTTTTGTTCGATGCAACTAATAAATGTCTATGATTTTACTATTGCTTTAGCTAATTTATTGATGTTGACATTATTGTATGTATATACATTTACCGTAATTTATAAGAACATCTTAAAATAAAATTTCTCACCTGTTCATGTCTCCATTCAAATAGTTTTTGACGAAATTTGGAGCGAAGCCCTAACTTTTCCTCCGGTATCAATATATTCACATCTTCTAAGGTCAAACACTTTAATGATTCCGTATCAATACCTTTCTCTTAAAAATATATTGTTTGTATATTAATGTTTTGAATATATTACATAATTTGCTTTTAAGTACCGATAAAATTGTGAACCAAAGAATTATCGTTGAGCCCCCACTCTTGCAATAAATTAATACAAAAATCGTCAATTATTACAAGTTCCAGTTCACTCATTTTCTAATATAATTTTACCGCAATTTACCAAAAGAAGAATCACAATATTTAAGCACACACAATTTAGCAAAAAAATCCTTTGATCTACTACGATGCGCGTTTACTAAACAACTGATGCTATTTCTTGCATTCCTAAAGGAAATTATAATATTACATATTTTATTTATTAGAATAGATCAAACAACGAATATTAATTATTTGATTTTACTAATGTTTCAGGCAATTCGTACATTTCTTTTTATAATTCAAATAATAACTTTCTTTGAATACAGTTCCAGCATGTGCAATGTTTAAATGCATACAAATTTACCGTAAGAAAAATTGATGAATTGTTTTTATTGTTTTAGCAAAATATGTTATTTGAAATTCCCAAAAATATAATAGATTCTTTTAATTAATTCTATAATCTGTAATGCTTAATTCAATTAATTTGCTTTAGTAAAATTCTTGAATTTTGATGTTTTTGTTTGTTAAATGATTATTTAAAATATATAGATAAAGTAATGTAATCATTTAATTCTTTATCAATTAATTTAGATTAGTTAATTATTCTAATTTAGTTTTTTCTGTGTATGATTGCTTCGATCATATTAAATCATTTCGCATGATTGTTGCAATCATTAAAGTTGAAAATTATTGCAATTATCATAATTTAATAAAATCTATCATACATAATTCTTGTAATTAGATAAATGATATTTACTTTTATATTATATTAGGATATATCAAATTTAGTTGAATATGATTTCCTGGATCATAATACAACAATTGCAATCATTCATTTATCATATTTTTTCTCTGAGTGTATGTTTATAAATATGTGTGTATTGTGTAGCGATGGAAACATATTATATAGGAGTTGGCTAGTCCGCTGGTGAGCTAAATTAAGCTGGGGTTGAGTGAGGGGCTCCGTTGGGGGTCCAGGGTTGTGCCCCTAGCTTTAATGGCAGCCTGACTGTCCGTATATGTGCGAATATAACAAATCGATATTACATTATACCTCAACCAGTTCACGACTTCCTTTATCGCAGTTACTTCAGCTTGAAAAATGCTACAGTAGTTGAGGAGACAGAAGGAGAGGTTTAACATAAGTTCATCGCATAACACTCCAGTCCAAATTTTTCCTTCCGGTTTTGAACCATCAGTGAAGAAGTTTAAAAACTCCTGGTTCCAAAACTGCATCCATCATACAATCCAGTCCTCTCATTTCGTTCACCCAAATTTGTACTAACCTTATCAAATATTGCTTGACATCATTGTTGAAGTTGTTGCGTCTCTTCTCTCTTGTCTAATCGTACCCCTAAATTTCATTAATTAACTAAACTAAAGTAATTAATCAAATATTATTAATTAATAAATAAGGTAAATAAAATAAAATTAGCAGAAAAAACGAAATTTGATATGTAAAAAAAGAACTTAAATTAATTTATAAATTAAATAAATTTTATGAAGTAAATATTTCAAATTAATCAAATTATACAAAATAAATAATGAACGATGATAGTAAATTATAAAAATTAGATATATCTATGTAAAAAACCAAATAAGTAAATTAAATAAATCAACAATCAATAAAGTAAATTGAACGTAAATTGAATAAATTAAAGGATTTAAGTAAACCAAAGAAATTAAAATAATTAATTTAATAAACTAAATTCATTAAATTAAGGGTAATAAAGAAAAAAAAGGAATTAATGAAATTGGACAAATAAACTAAATACGTTAGTTAAATTAATTAGCTATGACGCAAATAATTATAATAACGAACTACAGAAGATAAAAAATTTCTTAAATCAAATAAATTAAAGAAATTATGTAAATTAAATTAATCAACTTATTAAAGTAAATTCAATAAACCAGGTTTTATAAAGTAATTACAGAATTCAGAAAACTTTGTAAATTATAGAATCTATGGAAAATGAATAAATTGAATAAATAAAATAAGGCAACCATTTAAAATTAATCAAATTAATTAGATCATTAAATTAATTATACCAAAGGAATTAGATAAAGTAAGGGTAGTTAATAAAATTAGGCATATTAAATAAAACCAGTCAATTAAAAATTAAATAAAATAACTAAATTAAGTAAATTAAATATATTAAATAATGTTAATAAAAAAGTTAAGTTACTAATGCTATTTTGAAGTCAATAATTTCCGAAATAATTGTAAGAGAATTTAATCCAGTTTTGAACTGATGAGCTTATGATTATGAAAAAATCAACCCTTCTCATCACGCCGCGGCGACTGGACTGATTATACCACAATTTTTCATTCTATATATACAGAATGTACTGTACAGGTTGTATTAGCGGATTCTATTACAACCAAATTCAATTCAACAAATTTAATAAATTATTTGTAAATATAAGCAAGTTAAATAGATCAACTGAACTAGATAAATTTAAGGAATTTTTGAAATAAAATAAACGAATTAAATTAAGTTAATTAAATAATACAACTTAAAGAAGTAAATAAAGCAACGCTAATAAATCAAAATAAAGTTAATTAAACAATTTAAAGACATAAATCAAATTATAGAAAACAAACAAGTTTAATAAATAATTGAAATAAAAATAATTTAAAATAATTAAACCAATAAACTAAATTAAATAAAATAATCAGCTTCTAAACAAATAAAATAAACAAATTAATGTAAATTAAACAAATTAAGAAAATTAACGAAACATTTTAAGTAGTGATAAAAAAGCATACGGTTAAATAAATTATATTAATTAAAAGAATGAAACAAAATTTCTAAAGAAAATATAAAAACTGGGAAATAAATAAATTACATATTAATTTAACCACAGCATCTCTAAAGAGTCTTGTCTCAAAGGTACAGTTTTACTCGTTTACCGAATAAAGTGTTTTTTTGGCAAGCAATTAAATCGTAGAAAGTTTTACTTTAATTTATAAAAGAAATTATCTCCTGGCAGTAACCTAAAAACAATTTAAGCTTGACGATAGAGTTATTTTGGAATAATCAGTTTGGGAAAAATGCTTTAATTTATTTCAGTGGTGGCAAACAAACAAATTCATGTTACACTTTAGTCTTCTTTGGGATGTAAACCATTTTCGAAAGTTAAAAAAAAACTGCAAGTTTGGATCAATGTAATAATATTAATTACTTTTACTGTTATTACAATACAACAACTAATAATAATTTTTCTACTAGGTGGTAGCCCCGCCCCATAAATATGAGGATCTGTTTTGTAACAATGTAGCGTGCAAAATATATATTTGTATATTGATTATCTATCTGGTCGCATTTGTTTAAAAAATATTTCTTTCATATACAGCTAGTTGTGTCATAATACATACAATTGAATCCACGTACTAGAATATGTAGTATAAAACATATATGTGACTACATAGTATTGTGCTCATTGTTTATGTTTTTTTTTTGTGTACAAAATACATATTTGTTACAAAATTGTAGCTATATTATGACATTTTTATTACCCAAACAGTATTTTATTTAATATTTTTATTCTATTTTCAGAGTTTACTAACCAAAATGTATTATAATCAATTTTGTTGTTGTTCCTTTTATTTACATACATACATATATTTCCAGAATAATTTATAGGATTTTTATAAAAAACCATATGCGACCGAAATTCAGTGGATCAGTAAATTTAAACATATAAAATGTAAATCGAGCAAGAAATTATCTAAAATCCATCCCCTTTCATCTAAGCATTCAACGGATTTAAAGTTCAAAAGTGTTTGTATATATTTCGCAATGAAATCCAAATTACATACTTGAATTCTCTTTTTATTTTGCCAATAATAACCATATTCAAAATCAGAAAACTAAAATCAAAATTTTTAATTTCAAGCACAGTACACAAAAGCAACATCAAAAATAATAAAAACGATCGTACCAAAAATCTTTTTTAATTATACACAAACAAACAGAATTCATATCCATTGACTGTAAATTGTTTAATTAGAAAATTGAAGAAAAACTCAACGACCCCAAAAATTAAAAACAAAAAATCATAATAATTTTATCGCTTTTGTGCTTTTCTTTTGGTATGCCATCCAATTCAATTAGAAAATTAAATTGAATAAAATCACAATATTGTGTTGTTCATGTTGTTTTTATTGTATTATAATTAATAATAATAATAATTAACTATAAAATAACAAATAATTAAATGAATCAAAATAAAATGGAATTTTAAACGTTTTTTTTTTTTGACATACAATGAAAATAAAATTCGCACAAAAGCTTTAAACAAACCCCTATTATATTACAATATATAATAAAGCTTATGTTTTCATTTCATTTGTGTGGAATTAGTATCGCATAAATTTTCATTTTGCGCTCTCTTGCAAACACAAAAAAAATATCAAAAAAAAAATAATTTTCCCGATTTTCTTTTGCGCGTTGACTTTCCTTTTCATTTTGTGTGTTTGGTGTTCGCCAACACAAATAATAATGAAATCAAATAATACAAAATACAAAAGATAATTGTGATTTAGACGGAAGAATAAACAGATTTTGAAACGAAAAAGACAACACCCATACACATAATAATCACCAAAAAAAAAAGAAAACAAAAATAAAAATTAGAAATGAAAATTGGATTTTATTTTTTAAATGAAAACTTTTGTGATTTTATTTCTCACATTTTTTTTTTGTTTTCTTGTGAAAACGCTTTGTGAAAATGTTAAGATGTTAAAAAACAAAAATAAGTTTAGAAAAAGTTTGAAGATAAATGAGTTTCTACTTATACACGCTGTCAATAAGCTAATTATATGATTAGATTTAAACGGTTCAATTGCGAGGCGAAATTACATAAAATGAAATATGGTGAAAATTGGTGGTTCATGCTTGATTAAGTTGAGCTATATTGAAAATCTCTTATTGTAGCATCTGGTACGATGAGTTTTGTGAAATTATTTTCATGGTGTATTAATTTTTAAAAGATGAGAGCATTTCAATCACAAATTTCACAACGAATAAAAATTATTCAGCATGAATGTGTCCTATTTTAGACATTATTTATTTATAGTCGTATTAAACATGACAATACTGACTGTTTTTATCAACTAATTGTGATGCAACCCTCTTTCGAACAAAATTTGTTCTCTTGAAAATCACATTTTCTGTCGTTCTGCTTCAATTCAAACTCCATTATTCAATTTTTATGTTTACCAGACATTTTGAAGTTTTGATTAAAGTGGTGTGGCAAAGTTTAGAGCATAAACTTCAGTGCATAAAAGATACTTTACCGTTAATCATCATTTTTGGTTTAGGGAACCAAAAATCAAATTTTCGGAAAACGGGAATTCAAATTTTCTGCAGTAAGGTTCTAAACTGACTTTGACGGTTGAGAAAATTTCTTATTATAAACTTATAAATAAAAGTGTAAATAAGAAATTTGTTTAGCCATACTATAAATTATTATTTATCCACAAACTCATTAAAACCATTTGGAGCTGTTAACAAACAATTGCGACAGTAGTCATCTGATAAGAAACCAAGTCTACTCGCATGCCTGCCTATGAGACAGTACTGTGTTCAAATTTCGCCAAATCTAACTTTGGTCAGACCTGCTGAGTTATCACACATGAGGTGTTGTTTGACCATCTGTAGTTTGTCAACTTAGTAAGAGGCAGTTCTGGACTACATTCAACATAAGGAGGTGTTATTGGCAGCCGGACTGCCCGTATTAATGCTAATATCAACGGCCGATATAACATTATACCTCAACCAGACTACGACTTCCTTTATGGCAGTTACTACAGTTTGAGGAAGGCTACAATTGTTGGGGTAACGAAAGGAGAGGTTTATCAGAAGTTCCTTATAGAACACTCCAGCCCCAAATTTCACTTCCCTTTTGAACCATCAGCGAAGAAGTTTATAACTGCTGATTTCAGAGCTGAATCCATCACCCAGTTCTCTCTGGAGGGGATTACAGTCGGGAACTTTGTGTGAAAACCCCTACCCTTTGATGGGCGGATATATAAGAAAAATTACTGGTTTAAATGTTTACAGCGAACCAAAACAGAATTGTAACAGGATTATGATATTCAATCTATAATTTAACGTATTGATGTGAGGATTAAATTTGAGAAAAAAAAAAAATCTTGTAACGTAACCTCGTAACAGAGTTAATCGCTTAGCTTAACCTAGTGTTAAACTAATGTGTACCTCCTGCATATTAATGTTATATGTAGTTACGATAGTATTTTAGCAACACCAACGTATATTCTAGCGATTATCAAAAGCATGACTAAGTTCATACATTAAAGAAATTATTTTTACTTTTTAACCATATTCAGTATGTTCCGCAAGAAACTATACTCACTGGCAGAGAAAGCGGGCCATCCTAAAAAATAATTTTTTGATTCGAATATCTTTTGAACCGCACTAGCTAGAAATATGAAGCATATATATCATCGGCTTCGATATTTATTGATTTGTTGTGCTTTTTAGAAGCGTAGTTCATAGTCTATTTTACTGCCAACTCAATAAAAGAGACAGGGAAGTATAATTGAAAAAAGTCAATGGTATGCTACTCGTTTGATAAAGTTGCAGGATATAAATGATTATCATCCCATGTTTCGATTCTTTGCATCATTACCGATAATTTCAAATTCTCCTCATCGCCCTGTATCCAATTTTGCTTAATTTTGACGTTAAATGTGTTTTCGACATTTATTCGATTGGCCACAAGCTTCATTAAATATATTTTCGGGCAAGCGTATCTCAATTCCCCATTGTAACTGTTTTTTTGGTAAAATGATTAGGGTTGGAATCATCTTCATCGCCTGAATCTTCATACGTCTCAACACAAAATTCGGGTGGCTCCAGAAAAATATCTGTAGGCAGCTCAATTATATACTTTGATATATTTGACCGATAAAGCTGAAAATATCGATTTAGAAAATGTCGACTGGGTGAAAATATCGACTGTAAAAAAAATACTGACTGAGAAAATGTCGACCGAGGAAATGTTGTCTGAGAAAATGGATACTGAGGAAATGTGTAGCGATCCGAAGAGAGGGCGAGAGGCCACCAGAACAGAATTGTTCTTGGCTGCATGATATACCCCAGATCATCAACACAAAGATTGTTTTTATTCACTCAGAGGCTTCAACGGCGTACTGTCTTAGCGTGGCTAAATCTCAGTGGAATGGGGGGTTGATTATGAAGCATAAGTAAACCTTGCGTTGCACAAAAATCGAAAAATCGGAAAAAAGATAATATTCATTAAATATTCTAGACATAGACGCCGTCGCTTCATTACTTCCATATTCAGTCCTGTGGCATGGGACATATAAAAATTCCCTTGGGCGTAGATTTCGTTTGGGAACATAAATGCACCAGGTAGAAGTGAGGTCAAAACAATTAACCCGTCCACATAAAGGATCACCCACAAACAAAGCCGCGGCAATTTTACGGCGTTTTTCTAAAGTTTCAATACGAAGATTATGACGCCTATCAACATAAGGCAGCAGGTTACATATCTGTTTCCACCTAGGCTGACTACGATCAGAGAGAAACCCGAGTTTCATTTAGAATATAAATGGTAAATCGCCTTTGAATTGACTCCAATCTATCGATGTGTACTGCATGGTGGGCGTTGGGCTGGAGATACCATACAACCACAGCATACTCAATGAGGTGTGATCTAACCAAAGAGACAAATAGACTTACACATGAGAATATATCACGAAACTCCTTAGTCATTCTAATAATGAAGCCTAACATAGAATTAGCTTTACATTATGTTATTAATATGTAAACAAAGAGTTACTTTAGTATCAAATATAACTCCCAAATCCGTTATTGAAGTTACTCTGCTAAGCTGATTACCGTGAAAATAATAATTAGAAATTATAGGGTTAAAAGTCTTATAGAACAACATGACACTGCATTTACTTATATTAACAAACAATCTATTAGCAGAGCACCATCTAGATAAATTATTTATTTCAGATTGTAGTACATCAACATCAACTAGAGACCGAGTTCGCATAAAAATCTTCAAATCGTCAGCAAACAATAGAACATTACAAAATTTAAATATATCGGTGACATCATTCACAAATAAAAGAAAGATAATTGGGCCCAAGTGGGAGCCTTAAGGAACACTAGAATGGCAATAGATACAATTTGATTTGATGTAATTCAATAGAACAAACTGCTTCCTGTCTACTAAGTAAAATGCAATCCACTTTAGAAACCTTGGATCAACCCCAATCGCAGCAAGTTTTTTTATAATAATTCAGTGGTCAATTGAGTCAAAAGCCTTAGCAAAATCAAAATATATTGCATCAACCTGTGCCTTAGACTCTATTGATTCAATAACAAATTTTGTAAATTGTAAAAGGTTGGTAGATGTTGTTCTACTACTAGTGAAACCATGCTGTAAAGATGAGATGGTTTGTTTTGTATAAAATGTCAAATGATTAGTTACTATTAATTCAAAAAAATTTGGTATTGTAGACAAAATTGAAATACCCCGATAGCTAGCATCCACTCGCTAAAGATTGATTGAACAGATAACATAAAGGTGTAACTATGTCGGATGCTACCGATTTAAGAATAGATGAGGGTATTCCATATGGCCCGCATCCATCCTTAAAATAAGAGCCTTGGTAATCTCATCTTCCGTTATTATTAAATGAGTGATGTTATGTTGTGAAGCACCGATGAAGCGATTATTATCAATTTGAATATCATACGTTTTATTCACTGATTGAAAGAAGTCTGCAAACCCTGCGAAAATGTCAGAAACTGTGTTCAACTGTATGTTGTTATACTTCTTTGCAGATGGAAATCCAGTTGTGCTGTGCTTATCGTTCACAAACTTCCAAAACTGTTTAGGGTCACTTCTAATTTTAGCTTCAATGGATTTAATGTACTGGCAGTATTTAGCATCAAATTCAGACTTAAATTGGTCCCGAAGAATTATAAAAATTGACTTGTTATGGGCGCAATCATTTTTCCTAAGTCTGTAGTAAGCCTGTCTCATAGGCAGACATGAGAGTAGACTTGGTTTCTTCTCACATGACTACTGTCGTAGTTGCGAGGAGGAAGAGACAGTACTTCATCTTTTTTGCACCTTTTCTCGTCTGGCACGAAACAGACTGAATTTTCTAGGGGCACCCATTTTCAACGACCTGACGGAGCTCAGCAGGATGGGCGTCAGAAGTATCCAGCGCTTCATAGCAAGCTCAAAGTGGTTTCAATGAGTTGGAGGGAATTTTTTAAATTGTGGTACGGCTACGGACCTTTTTTGTATCTATGCCTGGTCCTAGTGGACCGCCACCCAAACCTAACCTAGCATAACCTATGTGCGCAATCATTTTCCCTAAGTCTGTAGTAAGCATTATTCTTACGGTTGCGCAAATTTATCAGGCTGTCATCAAACCAAAGTGGGTAACTATAATTACGACTCTTTTTCAAAGGTACGTCTAAAACATCATTATAAAATAAAACACCTCAATTAATACCTTTAAGATAATCGGGAGACCATAGACGCCACAGGACTTAAAATGGTAATAATAGGCATCATTCGAAAAAATCCGGCATATATCATTGAGACCGATAGTACAAATTTCGGCTTCAATAGAAACAAGATGAATATCATTTTCACTATTTGAAAAAGGTCCAAAATATTGACGACCAGATAGATTTGAGTAGCGATTAATTTGTTTTAGGTTAAAACTGAATAACGAATCGAACACAAGAAAATCATTGGCAGATCGAGCGTCTGACGGAAATAAATCAAGAGATTCAGGATCGAACGACCAATGATCATCGATTAAGTTAAAATCGCCAAGTACTATTACATTATCCACACAGTCACTCAAATTACAAACTTCGTTTATACAATCAATGTGATTTAGATAAATATCAATAGAAGATCTAGGAGGTATATATAATATTATGAAAAAAAAAATATTCTTATAAACTAAAACCTTAACACATAAAATTCAATAGATTCACATCCAGACACAGTAATTTACTCACTTGTAAAAGAAGAGTGAGCTGCAAAAAGCACACCACCGCCCATCTATTTTATACTATTCTGGATGGATCTATCACATCTATAGACGATAAAGTCATTTGGAAAATACTCGCCGTTAAATATGCCGTTGTGAAATCCAGTCTCGGTGATGGCATAGAACTGGAAGTTTGTTGAATAGAAGAACTTGAGAAATTCGATAGATTTCGACGACATTCGTCCAACATTTCGATAAAATAATCTAGAAGACGTCGCATTGTAACAAATAGTTTGTCTTGTCATTAAGCCAGGCCTGTTGTATGTTACACTGTAGAACGATTTTGTTGAAGTACAGGAAAATTTGTTTTATTATTATTACTCATGCTGTAGTTTATAAATTTCTTAATTAAATAACCAGCAGGCCACGAACATGGTTGTAATAAATTATCAAAATTTGCAGCGGATACATTTATCAAACGAAGAGAAATTTCGGTCACCTTCGGTGTTCCGTCGAGATAAAATACGCCGACAGTTGACATCTTCAATATTGAAATTGTCCTTCAGATAGGATTTCACCTCAGCTTCAGAAACGTCTTTATGTAGTCTTGTAATAAAAATAGTTTGACAAGGTTCTACCACCTGAAGTGAAGGAACTGCATGACCGGTGCCAATTACAACTGATCGCCCATGTTGAATTACAGTATGATGTTGATTTTGTATATTAATTAAAATATGATTTGCTGGTATCGTGTTTGTCGAATTACTGTTATTGTTTAAATTTTCAGATGATGCAGAACTTGATTTTTACTGGTTAAGAGCCGTTAATGTAGCCGATTGTTGTTGAACTTTATCTAATATGTCTTCTACATTAGATTTAATCCAATGAACCAAGTGAGATAAAGCACCAACATGGTCGATAGCTGATTGATCCACTGTCAATTTATTCAATACTTTGTTTGCAATCAAGTCTTTACAGGGATTGCAAACCCAAATAAGGTTTGAGTTCTTTGCCATTAAATTATAAGTAGCTGTGTTGATTGAACAGCATTCAGAATGGAAGATGGAACAGCAGAAACCACCACAAGTTATGGTTCGGCCGGTAGCACCAAATAGTTTATTGCAGCCTGCACAACAGCTGTCCATATCAATATATAAAATCAATCGTTATGTGCGTAAATAAAATTAAAAAAAAGATGCCAAAATTGTTAAAACAGCTGATAAATGCACAGCAATAATATTCACAAACACCAAATTACGACAGTTCAATGTGCATATTATGAACTGGTTAAATTATTGTTATTAGCTTTGGGTGCGAGTTAAACGCCTATTGATACACCGTTAGTCCAAAATTCATCAATGAATGCTAATGACCTCACAATGCAGTAAAGAAGAACACTACCACAATAACGCAAAGCCACACACAAAATGTTATTATGATTCACAAAAAATAAATGCAGCTACTTTAGCTCACAATGAATTTAAACTTAAATTTCCACGTCAAAATTAGTTTACATTATCTACTGTTATTTATTTAATATTATGTAGAATTATTAATTATTAGAAATTATAATTTATATTATTGAATAAAAACAAAACAAATTGAAATATATGTGTTAGCACACCGACAGTCACTCATCTATCCAATCAGTTAATGAAACTAAAGTGTGTCGTTGGCGTTGTATATCGAGTAAAAGCCATTCTTGTCCCGCTACAATTTGAAGTACAGAAAAGACAGGAAATGTACACATAATCGTGAAATCTCCAGCAAAGGACCACCACCATGACACATGAATAATCAGCGTATGAAAAGGATGCTAATGAAGTAAACAACTCGATCAGACAGAGAACAGCACAATCTATTAGAAAGCCTTGTAAAATATTACAGTAAGCGACAATAATGTGTCCACCAATTTCCCGAGCTTATTTGCCCTCAAATGAAGCTCAATATCAAAAAATTAAATATGCTCGTAAAAAAATAGGCTGTATTCGGAAGCTACCAATTTAGATGAACTGGAAATACCATTCATGTTGCAAAAGGCTGAAGCGAAGAATTTTTTAATAGCAGACAAGATATTTATTGGTGGTCGGATTATCATACTGGTACGTTCAGAACAATTCAACATTTTTTCGCGCTCTGATTTGTGAATTTTTGATGGAACATTTAGCTGATTAATGAAACAGCTGTTTTCAATTTTTTGCAGGGTAAGATATAATGATAATTATATAATAATCTCAGCCATTTACTGTTTAATGACAGCGAAAACTGAAAATTTCTAATGAAGTTTTTCAAGAAATATGTAATTATGCCGACCAAAAACAATTAAAGTTAAATCCCAAATTCATATTGTCCGACTTTGAAAAAGTCAATGCTATAGCAGCTAAGAAATTATTTCCAAATGTTATTTTCTCGGGTTATAACTTTCTGTTTTTCTGAGAAAATGTTGTCTGAGAAAATTTCCACTGGAAAAATTATGCCTGAGAAAGGTTGATTGAGAAAAAACTGCGCGGTTTTTTCTCAATCAATCTTTTCTCAGGCATAATTTTTCCAGTGGAAATTTTCTCCGACAACATTTTCTCAGACAACATTTCCTCAG
The DNA here is from genome assembly GCA_963556165.1 of Tipula helvola. Classification (NCBI taxonomy): domain Eukaryota; kingdom Metazoa; phylum Arthropoda; class Insecta; order Diptera; family Tipulidae; genus Tipula; species Tipula helvola. The sequence goes on from OY744483.1 coordinate 128,726,527, forward strand.
TCGACATTTTCTCAGACGACATTTTCTCAATCGAACCCGGACCCATATTTCACACCAAAATTATTACAATTTAATAAATCAGTACTTTTAATATACATTTACCAATATTTTACAGTTTCGGAGTCCATAATTTTTTAATTATAAAAACCATACACTATTTTGTCGTCACATCACTTGATAAATAAAACGTAAAATGATCCGAATCTTATTTTGTAACGTCTGGGTAACCGTAAATAATTTAACGGGTAAAATCAATTTTGCTTTCTACAAAAGAGAAATATATAAAACTTCAACTGTCGTTGCGCTAACGCAACAGTGGGCACAAATGGGTAAGAGTTGAACATGTTCGACAAATGGACATATTTTTCCATAAAGTGGACAGGTCAATCTTCCTGAAACAATTTTTATTATTAAAATTAAAAAATGTTAGCTTCTTCTTCAAACGTTTGAAAATCGGTAAAATAACTCAAAACCTACTTCAAAACTGATGCCACAATGAGGCCATTTCCCATAATCTCAGAGATGTTACCAGGTTTGGGTCTAAAATTTCCATAAAATCGACAGGTCAACACTTAGTATATATAAATAAACGAAGAAATAAATTGATGGATAATATCAATTAATAGCTGATTTACATTTTTAATGATTTGCCCTTTTCCAAAAGACAAAAGGATCAAAAATGCATTTTTTGTTTGTGTTCGCGTGTAAATTGATTAATTTAAAATTGATTTGTGATTTGATAATTTGTGGCAAAATAATTTTTTTTTTCCTCATTTTGTGAGACCAATAAGAGACATTTTTGTGCATATATGTATGTAGATATAATTCAGATATGTAGGTTTTACTACGAAACTTTCCTTTGTCTTTTTAACAAGTTCGCTAAGCAGACTGATTGATTTGATTGATTTTAGTACACAGTCAAGCCTAAGCATGTCTTTACAAGATGGGTTGCTGGTTGCTGCCATTCTTGAAATCACAATAGGAAGCATTTACCGACGAGATAAGGTCACAGGAATTGAATTCGTAAAAAATTAGTTTCTGAGTTCAACAACATTTTTCCGAGTTTAGTTTTAATTTTTTGCGTAATAAACTCGAAAAGTGACTTAAATTTTCATGGTCTTGTGAAATTTTGAAAAATAGGAAATTTAATGTTGAATAAAAAACGATAAACCGTGGAACATCAGCATTCGAATATCCGAGTTTAATTCCATTTTTTTTCAATGTAAACCATTAACTTCCTTCAATTATTTTAATTTATATAATTTGTTCACCTAATTTGATTATCCTTTTACATGATGTAACCTATTTAACGCAACCTGAAATTATAAATAAATTAATAAAAGAACACTTCAAGCCTATAGCATGAAAATACATAATATGTTAGCGAGCGACCCATACAACATAACAAACCAAAACAAGTTTAAAATGTTTAATCTCATGACAGTAATACAAATTCCATTTCCTTAAAGAACAAAAAAATATTAAAAGCAACAAAGAACAAGCAAAAAAAAAGGAATTTGTTTACCCTCAAGAGATCACACATTTTAACTTTTTTAACTTTGTTATGTTGCACATAGATTACTCACATATTTTCATGCGACAGGCTTTACTTTAACATGAACTGTTAGATTGTCATTGATAAGAGAGATTCTAGTATTTAGCTATATTTAGTATGTATTATATTACCAAATATGTATATAAGTACATATAGGTTTTGCACTCCAAATCCAACCTTTTACAAAACATATTCATTCTTTTTCAAATCAAATTCACCTTTATTATTTATGAAAATATCACATTGAAATTAAAAACATCGGATTGAACTCCATATCATTCAATGATAATTCGTATTTAGAATTTTTGAGATGCTTTGTGACCAATATTTTTGAGATTATTTCGGAATTATTGAACATTTTTGAACAATTCCAAGTTTTAGATATTGGTCTGCGGCGTAAAAAATGTTTTTCTCGATTCAATGATGAACCAGGAAAAACATAATTATTTGTACCGGTAGGCGGTGGAGGAACTAAACTTGCCTGGAACTCAGTTTTTCCTTAACCCGCGACTAAATGGAAGGGTCCATCGCAGTTTCTCGTGAAATGAGCAACAGTTGGTTCCTAAATTTTTCCTTTTATACTAAAGGACCATATACATACATATGTATACCATGTTACTAAAATCAATAATTCTAAATAATACTCTATATTTTTGTATTTCTAAATTATTTACATTTCCATATTCCTAAAAATTACAAATACCTATGGAATTTGTTAATTTCGAAAATCTTAAGCTTAATGTATAGTATTTAGTATTAAATATCTAAATTAACTAATTCCTAATACAACTTCTAAATTTCAAAAATGTTTTTAAAATTCTCTAAATGTCAGGCTTTTTAAATTTTACGAATTGTTAAAGATTTAGATCTTTAAACTCCCATTTTCATAAATTTCTTAATTTATTTTCTTTCCAACCTACGCTGCAAAATTAGTTAATTTCTTAAATCAATAATTCCAAATTCCAAATAAATGATGAATTTGAATTAAATAAAAATTTATAAAATCCTAAATTAATTTTTCGACCAATCTCTAGCTAAATAATATTTCCTCCCTTTCTTCTTTTATGAAATTACGTTTTGTTTCACAATAAAAATTCAATGCAAGTCGATTATATTTTTATTTTACATAGAAATGTTAAGCCTTCCGCTAAATTATTAGCTGGATGAAATTGGGCAGCTAACTATTTAGCTCTCCAGTTAAAATTTTCTTGTAAAAAATAAATAAAATTAGTGTGCGTTGAATTTTCATAAAGCAGCCCATACATTATTCAACATGTTGAACAACTTGGTTGAGTCTACGGAAAAGTTTGATCGTGTATGGTGTAGTTTATCAACCAATTTGACGGTTGTCTAATCGGTTTAAGTAAAATCAAATCGTTTTGATTTTATGGAGGCGGAGCTAGTGGTTGATAAACATGTTGAACTGTGTATGGCAATGTTGTATCAACTAACAAAGGAAACATTGTCAAATGTGTGCCTTGAATCAATTTACAAATAAAATTGACGTTTAATTGTCGTAAGAAAATTATTGCGATTGGTACCCGATTTTTTTACCAACATTTTTAAACCAAATCAACAAAATCAAAATATGACGGTGCCAAATAATGAAGAACGGCGAGATTTTTTAAATACTGTTAAAGGAAAGCCGATTGTTTGTGGCGAAACTGCATAGACAAACTTTAAATATTCGAATTCATTCCCTGTTGCTAAAAATCTTAATGTAATGGAAAGTCTTGTCTCTATGGGAATTGAATCACGCATAAAGGTGCCCTATTTCTTTATAAATGGTGATATCTTTTCCAAAAGATCCATGGAATATTTTTTGTTCATTTTCATATAATTTCTGTAGTCAAGATCGGAATGTTTAATTTGTTTTAACAATTTTGCAATTTGAAAATCCTTCCGTATCTGCTAGCCACTCTTTTCGCCATTCTCTTTTCTTGAGATTACATTTCTTTTTCATTTTCATCACACAGTTCCGCAATCACAGTTAAAGCGATAACTTGTCCATATTTTTAACCAGTTTATCACAAAAATGTCAAAAAAATTCAGTTGATGATCAACTTGGGTTGAATAGTGTGTGGCAATGTTTATTAAACTTGTTGAACAGTGTGTGGCAAACATTCAACTAAGTTTATCAACCAAGTTGATCAACATGTTGAATAATGTATGGGCCGCTTTATGAAATAAATCGCAATTTCATAAAAGAAGAAAGAGATGAAATATTAACTAACTGGAGATTGCTAGTTTTTTTGTGAAACCGGGCATTATTTTGCTTTCTAAATTTCTCACACTTGGGATGAATTTTAGAGTGAAGTTCAGGGTTAATTTTAGAGACGGGTTTCTAGTGAATTTAAGGTCGATTTCTAGGGTAGATTGTATTAAAGGGCATATTTTAGAGTGAATTATTGAATTTTAGGGTTAATTTTAGTTAATTTTATTTGTGACTTGTAGGTTGAATTTAAGAGTGAATTTAGAATTAATTTGTCGTAATTTTAGGAGGAATTTTAAAGTTAAATTGCGATAAATTTATGATGAACTTGATGGAGAGTTTGGATTGATTTTGGGGTGAATTTTAGGATGAACTTTATGGCTGGGTTGTACGGTGTATGGTAAATTTTGGAATGAATTTGAAATTTAATTTAGATCAATTTGGGATGAATTCTACGGTGAATTATGCGATAATATCTAAGGCGAAGTTTATAATAATTATAGGGCGAATTTTAAGATGCCTAAATAAAATAAATAAACCAATAGGCATAAACCTTGCTTTATTTATTTTATTATAACTTGTTATTTTGTATCTAGAATTTAAATATGTACATTAAATTTATTAAATTAAATAAATTCTGTTGCTCTCCGATTGAATTTGGTTTGGAAAAGGATGAATATTTTTTGTAAAAGGTTGAATTTGGAGTGCAAAACCTATATACAGCGAATTGATTATAATTCGTCACTTATATCTTCAACCTTTATGTAAAATTTTTATTCATTCTGTCTTTACCATTTCATCTATCGTGTTGCAAAAGACAATGTGTCAATCTAGCCTAATTTGAAATAAATCAATTATTAAAGCCGTGTTGAAGTTTGTTTGACGTAAACTCAAAAATAGTACATACCAATTTGTCTTCGAGCGAGATAAATAAACTGCGGATTAAACTGACTTATTCCAACCAATTTACACCGAATGTATACAATACAGTTATTAACCAAAAAAGCTAGCTACATGAACATCCAAATTAATTTATTCATCAGTTTCTGATCTAGAAACTGGCAGAGCTACAGATTTGCTATACAACCGCTGCCGACCGGGTTATTTCAACCAGCCATTATTATTGTGAAATTATCAGCCAAATTAACGTGCATCTCGATCAGCTACATCAACAAACCTTTTAAGCTGATTGAAAATTCTTCGAACCCGATCGAACATTAATATCAATAAAATAATTCAAAAACCAGCGAACCGTTCAAGTGGTAAATCATAAATCAAACTTTGATCACCATTCAATCATGTGTATCATATGAACAACGAGGCATTTATTCTACTGACAATTTTCTAAAGGCTACTGCATGAACCGTTCGATTAATCGGTATTTGAGTTTACTACCAACCTACTATTAGCCGATTTAGCTGATCCAGATTTACATGTTGCTGCAGAAGTCGATTGTTATTTGGTTGTGTGGTATTCTTCCAAATTTTATTTGGTGGTAAGATTCAAACCAAACAAGATCAACCAAGTTGGTTACGGAGAATTCATATCCAGTATCGAAGAATCCGTGTCTAAAATAAAAACTAACCCGTCAGGGTTCAGTGCATTTGGATTCGTCTGAAGTTCTACAGTGCTTAGAGAAATCTATCGAGAGGTTCGAGAGGTTCTGTAAGGTCTACCAAAGGCTTTCGCGGCAGAAGAACAGAGTTGCATCGGAGTTTTTTAATACAAATATCACAGTCCGAGAAAATACAATTATTGTTCGGGTACCTTTGAACGATAATCCTCTGGGAATTGGAGATACCTATACTCAGGCATTGGAATATACAAGAGAAGGCTGGATCGTGATAATAATTTGAAACAAGCATTAACACACAAGGAATAACGGAAGTTAGATAACTTGTAATTAATTCCAGAAGATCAAAGGGCGTAAGCCGAAAAGTCAAATATTTTATTTACCTAACGGTTATTCACTAAATTACTTTTAAAGGCTGGTCCAACCATACACAATAATTTCATAAACCTATATTGATTCGGTTCCGGAATACTAATATATTTTCTCTGCGGACATCGAGGAGATGTTCAGGCAGATATCCATAAGCGATCACGATAAAAACCTTATAAGTACCGTTGGAGAAAAAACCCAAAATTTGCAATATGTATTCCATTATCGTTTGAAAACAGTGACATAACTTGCATCCTCCTTAGCCACTTAAGTCAGTAAGACAACGAAACCTGATTTTTATATGGACAACTACAGCACGAAATAATATGCCGACACAATTGTAGTGGATTTGATATACGGAAATGGGCATCGAAACATCCATTACTCTCAGAGAACATTAAACTAGAAAACCGCAATATGTCCGCATGGGAAGTTATCGATGATAACCAAATGATTTATTTACTAGGAATATAGATGGTGGGGGGGGGGGGGGGGGGGGGAGAGTAGAAGATCATTTCCGCTTTAATCTATCATTCACAGAAGCACCACTTAAAATTACCAAATGAGCATATTTACCTAAGACATCACAATCTTATCGCCTATTACGATAGGATTTAATATTGAATTGCAATCCCAATGGCTGGAAGGTATTGTATGGGACGACGAGTTACCTTCGAGCATTTTATATATTGTAGTTCCCAGAACAAATGGAATTGCTCACCCAGATGCAATTCCCTAGATGGCTATTTGCAGGTGATATAGTGGAATAACATGGATTTGCAAATGCCGTAAAAGATGATTACATTGCTGCTATTTATTCACAAACTCTGCGAAATTAATGAGATGTTAAAAAAACCTAATCATATCTAAAACGGGAGTAACCCCACGCAAGGCTCTCACCTTACCAAAGTTGGAACTAAACAGCGCTACATTACTAGTGCGAATGCAATTTCACTGTTAGAATCCCTCAAATTATCTAAACAACCATCCATCTAATTGTATACCGATTCGACGATTGTTGTTCAATTGCTTTCCAAAATTTTAGACACTTTCCAAGCAAATTCAGTTACTGAAATTATGAGATCTACCAAAGTTAGGTTAATGAAATATTCTTATTAAATTAAATTTTTTACTAACCAAAATTTGATTGAGAAAAATATCACATCAAATGAATAAATAAGCCTTGACGATCCGCGAAAATGTTAAAGGTATTTTTTTAAGCTGAGATAGTTTCTGTATAGTTACTTCTTTAAATATGGGGCCAATTGGCAAAATCTCTAGAAACAGATCCACAGATATTTTTATAACAAATTCTTATTTAGGGCGATATATTACCAAACGAAGTTCTAAGCCCTTGACGAACCGCAAAAATAACGGAGGTATATTTTTGATGCTGGAATAGCTTCTAGTTGTGGCAAATTGGCAACATCTCTAGGATCAGATTCACAGAATTTTTTTATTTAACCAACTTAGATTGATATATGGTATCAAACTACGTTCTAAGCCCCTGACGATCCTCAAAGAAATGGATATATTTTTTGATGTTGGGATCCTTCTAATTAATTTATTGTGTATATGGACATTTGGCAAATTCTCTAGGATTAAATCCAGAGATTTTTTATTTAAGGAAACGAAGTTGTAAGCACCTAGCGATACGCAAAAATAAATGAGGTACTTCTTGTTGCCCGGGTAACTTTTAGTTACTTCATTATGTGTGTGCTAATTGGCAAAGTTTCCAGGATCAGATCCACAAATTTTTTTATTTTACATTTGGTATTAGATTTACGTAAAAATTTGGCACTAAAACAAACAAATCATTTTGTTATTTAGCTTAACTAAATTAATTGATTATCCTTAGTAAACATTTTAAGTTGATAAACATTTATAAGAGGAGTTTTCATGCAACATATACAGTACATAAAAGAATTTAGTAGACATTTTTAAAAACTTCACCCTCTGGTTTCAGAGCTACCTTTTGTTAGGGTAAGAGGTCACTCAGTAGTTCAAAGACTGGTTATCTGTTTCAAAGATTCGTAAAACAAAATTTAATTCTGAATTTGATGTAATTATTATGAATTAAATCACTCTAGCCTGATCCATTAACAAATCCTTCAATTAAATTAAAAAAGATTACTGAGACATCTTGCGAAATTTACCGTTTTATTTAATTCTTCATCTTTTTTACTCTTTTTATTCCACTGTAGCTAAGTACCATAATAGAATTAATACAGTCTAGACATAAAGTACATATAGAATATTATAGACAAATTTTATTACTCAAACAGAATAAAATATTTTTATTGTAAAAGTATCCATCAGCAGTACCACATGCGAAACCCAAGCAATAGAAGCCCTTCGACAAAATGTTTTTAATGTGCAAAAAAAAAAAAAACAAAACAAAAACCATTTATATTACAACACATAGCTATAACTTTATTTTTTATTCGTTTACACCAAACAAACGCAATTCAAACTTTTCCTTTCAAACCTATACCGGGAGTATAACCGACGATGAAGAGAAATGAAAAAGTTTTCCCATTCAAATAAAATTCCGTAAAAATTACATCAACTTTACATTTAAATGGGAATAGCGATAGTCACAAACAGAAGCAAATAACAAAAACAACAACAACAAAAAAATTTAAATTGATGGTGACATTTATGACTCAATTGCATTTTTCTTTATGTGAACGGAAAAACGAGAAAATTTTTGAGTTTGTTATTTTTGCGTTTTTTTTTTTTTTTTTTGCGATTTATACCGTCGACAACAAACATATATACATTTTATATACACATGGCATACAAAGATGGAGGAGAACATGGGGAATAATATTTCGCATTGTTCTCCTTATTTTACCGCATTTTATATGTAATTGGGGAAAAATTCGAACATAACAATATTGTGTCCCCTCTTTGAATCGGTTAAAAAAAAATAAATTTTCATCTGCAGAGTATAAAACCGAAATAAGACTAACTAGTATTTCTAAACACTCAGTTAAATTTTGATAATGGTCACAAAGACACAAATTTTCTGCACTTTACAACACCCTTGATTGGCGGTGGTATATATTACATAATCTGATTAAAGCTGTGTGAATTTTTTAAGCATACTGGTTGGAATACGAACAAAATAATTTTCGAACGGGAAATATAGTGGGTTTTTGTTGGATTTCGCCACACAAATACCCACACAAAAATACCTATATGTGCGAAAGAATAAACGAAAATTCAATAATCCACTTGTTTGAATTTTTATTTTTTTTTGCTGCTGCTGGTGTTTGGCTATAATTTTTCCCTTTTATCTATTCAATATAAGAATATTATGTTTTTTAATGCTGCTTTCATATACATACATATGTATAAAAGCTCCGCACAAAAGCGATAAAATTTTATTTATTTTTAATTCTATTATGATAATTTTTCCGTTTATTTTTGCTGTCTCGCTTGCTATTTGTTTGTCTTGCTAAACACTTGTAGCATTTTTTATGTTGAAAAGAAATATTTTGTTGCTTTTTGTGTCCTTTTGTAATAATATTTTTTTGAATTATGTGTAGGTACTTTTAATGGGAAAATTTTGTTTTTCCCGGAAATTTTAGATGTTGTTTTAGAATAAAAATTGATTGAATATTTATTGTAGGGAGAAGTGTGTGGTTTTCTTGCATGATACCAACAGGAGATATGTTAACCACATTTTATTTTAATACTCTGGGAAAAAAATTCAATTATTTTGGGTAATCTTCAAGAATTACAATTGCTAAGGTCGTTTCTAATACCAATGGGTTGATATTATTTTAAAAATGCGTGCTGTTTTGTTTCAATTAAATCGACTTATCGCGTTATATCTATTTGAATAATAATTCATACGTAAATATTTCGGTTAATATTTTGAAAATTATAAATGTTATGATGGATTAAAATGGCCAATTTATTGGATTTTCAAATCAAGTATCTTTTGCTTTCCCTTTCCGCGGTCCCAAAGACATATATGTAAAACACAGCTCCATCCTTCTGTCACTTGCCACTGCGCAGCCATTGCGGAAGAAGAATAACACATACTTTAAAAATCGGACATGCAACCATCTACGATAGACAAGTAGGCATGCAACCAAAAACTGTGAGTGAAGTGATGATAGATAGATGTCGCCGGGATGTCGAAAGGCGAATTTATATCGAGTTGGACACATCTCAAATAAAAAAACATAACAAAAATAATAAAGGAGGTCTGGCGTCTTCATGTAGGGGGGAATAAAGCTGTGTACCAGCTCCGTAACCTTCCTTTAGGCTGAGCGTGATTCGCAAGTGTACGTACTACCCCCTGGTGGTGACCTCCGGAAACTGTTGGCTCGTTTACCGAACAACAGGCTAAAGTACGACGCTAAAGGATGGTATAACCTTGAAAAAAACAAATGGTGAGACACGTGCGCCGAAGGATGAATATGTTGGGTTAGTTGGCCGCTTAGCATGGAACTCCGGATACCAGGCGACCTCCGGTTTCAATCAGCCTTACCACGGTAAGAGGCGCTGCTGTGGTGGACCTTTCATTCCTCAAACAAATCAAAATTTTATCGATTCATTAAATAACAAAAAAATCAGGGCGGTGCTTCTTCAAACGCCCCAATCTCAGAAGATGCCAAGGACCATTCAGACTTTGCTTCTGAGATCAAAAACCTAACTGAAAACTCCAGCACGGACGTAGTGGAGGCTCTCCTATACATGGCATTCTATTGCCTGAAATGGATACCCTATCCACGTCGACAACGGCCGAAATTAATAATGACCGTGAGGAATAGAAGCTCGAGGAGACAGCAAAGAGGAGAATACGCTTCAGTGGGGCTGCGAGGAGACGTCTGTCCCATCTAATTCGATCAGGGGTACCCCGCGACGATGCCTTTCAGCAATGTAAGGAGAACTTTCGGGAGAGAATTGTCCCAGAAAATAAAAGGATCAGGTCGGATGATGACTCTACCCCACAAGGGATTGTAGCAAAGAAAGGGGGAAGTTTCCAGTCCTTCACCAAAGGCACTGGAAGCCGCTCCAAAAGATGTCACAGACAGCGATAATAAGGATAGTTGCCCGAGAACTGGGCCAACACGGCCACTACTTATAATAATGCGGTGAAGGCCATCAGGCTGGAGATTACCGACCAAGGCTTCCCAGAGATCAAACAGGACATTGCCCAGATTCTGACGATACAGGATGCGATAATGGACACAGTGGCGGAGCTGCCGTTAGATGGTGTTAGCCCAAATTTCCTGGTATGTCGCACCAGAAATGTTTGGCTCACGGTTAACTGCGCCGATGAAGACACGGCAGAGTGGCTTAGGGTCATAGCGCCTTCACTTAAACCATGAGACGCGGCATACCTGAAGGTCTATCTGCCACGAGGTGGTAAGGAGACAAATTAAAAGATACTGCGTCGTCTGGCGATTAAGAATAAGAGCCTAAGAGACGCAGATTGGGGAATTATTACGAGGAAGGAGCGAGAAGGCGACCTCCTTCAAATTACGGTGTCCGTTTCACAAAAAACGGCGGAGATACTCAAGGGCTCCAACTACAGAGTCAACTGGCTGTTTTGTACTGTACATTTCCGTCCAAAGAAGAAGGGGCCGGTGGATGCAGCCAGGGGGAGATTGGCGGAGAATTTCCGGCACGTCGAGAGCAGCTTTGGCTGATAACTCTGGACGCCGTGGTAGGGTCACTGGGTCGGAGGAGGCCAGGAGACCTGGCACATCTGGAACAGGGAGACTGGCCAAACCGGGCGAAGGAAGGAGGGGAAAAGCCGTGAGCTGACTCCTAGAGCAAGGGTGGCACTACAGCAACCTGCAGCAATACCAGGCTCTTCGGAACCTAAGAAGGATAGCGTGGAGGTTTGATACATACATCATTGTGATACACAATAAAAAAACTGAGGTTCATGCAGATTAATCTGCATCGACCAAAGACGGCTACAAATAACCTAAATTGTCTTTTTATGATTAATGACTGGGATATAGCCCTCATACAGGAGCCTTGGAGCAATAATGGGAAGATTAAAGGTTTTGCGGCCAATACAGGTAAGCTGGTCTACGACACGGCTGCTGATAGGCTGAGGACAGCATTCTCTGTCGCTCAAGGCACAATATCTTCTATATTAACCAATTTATTTCTAGGAACATCACGGCTGTTTCAATAGATATGCCCTTATCCAAAGGAGGGCATATTTTCCCGGGGATGAGAATGACCCCCCCTCCAGAATTGATACAGAGCTTCGTGAATTATTGCATGATTCATCACTAAAAATTCATCATTGGTTGCAACGCTAATGCACACCACATGGTCTGGGGAAGCAGCAACACCAATTTAAGAGGTGAGCAACTTTTTGAATTCTGTCTTAGTAACAATTTAGCAGTAAATATAAAGGGAGTCATGCGACCTTTGTGAATGCAGTTAGGAGAGAAGTACTGGATCTTACCCTGTCTGACATGGATACCTCCAGTGCAATGCTCGATTGGCATGTGTCCAAGGAAGCATCCCTCTCAGATCATATGTACATCAGGTTTGATATCAATATCCCTTCAAGACAAGAGTTGATTTTAAGGATACCCAAACGCACCAACTGACCAGTCTATAACGATAGACTTTTGGATAACTTAGCTGGTCTGCAGACCTCGATAAAATTTGTCGAAGACCTCGACAGAGTAGCAAATGAAATTACAGAGACAATAATTAATGCCTAACGGTCAAGCTCATCACTGGTGCGGATCAGAGGCACAAGAGATGTTCCTTGGTGGAACCAAAACTTGGAAAACATGAGACGAAATGTCTGTAAACTTTTTAATAGAGCTAAGAGGAGGAACGATTGGACTACCTATCAGTATTCCCTTACCCTATAACATAGCCATCAGGCAGAGCAAAAGATTAAGCTGGAGAGACTTCTGTAAGAAAATAGACAAATTACCTACGGCGTGTCGACTACAGAAGGCACTCTCCTTAGAGCACATGAATCCCTTGGGATCTATATTCTGTAAGGAAACCAAGTGAAGAGAAAACCACAACCAGGGAGGAGACTCAGAAATGTCTAGTGATAGGTCACTTCCCAGAATGTATTATACTGAGGGATCAGGAGAATTCCAACGAAAGTAGTGTACATTCGTATCTGGTTCCGAAGGGGGCTCAGAAGTTCTCGAGGCAGTTTTTTACGCCGGAGCGGATAAGTTGGGCAGTCAAATCTTTTGGACCTTTCAAATTACCGGGAGGAGACTGCATATATCACGCCTTTTTACAACAAGGCCTGCAGACTTTGCTGCCTTATCTTACTATACTCTTCAGAGCCAGTTACAGCTTGTTACAGTCAGTTACAGTCTTATAGACCTATTAGCCTCACATTATTTCTACTGAAAACCATGGAGAAAATTCTGGGACTTTGTATTAGATCCAACACCCTCCAAAGATACCCTCTGGACTCTAGGCAGCACACACGACTACCAAGCAGGGAAATCAACAGAAACAGCTCTATACGAACTGACATTGAAAATCGTAGATACGCTCCGGAATAAAGAATTATTACTATGCTCCTTCATTGATATCCAGGGATCTTTTGGTAATACTAGTTTCGAGGTAATTCAGGAACAATCACTAACAAGGGGCATAGACCCCTCCACCGTAAGGTGGATAATAAACATGCTGAAAAACAGGAGGATTACGGCCTCCTTTGGAGACAAAACCATCACCATAGCGGCCACCAGAGGTTGCCCCCAAGGTGGTGTCATCTCTCCCTTATTATGGCTGATTGTGATGGATCAATTACTTACCAGACTTAGAAATCTAGACTTCTCAAATATTACCTATGCGGACGACCTAGTCTTGATGGTTAGGAGCAGATTCGCAAATACAGTATGGGAAAGAATGCAAAGTCAACTGCACTCTCTTTACTAAACGGAGGAAAACTGTCCTATAGCCGATTAGCCGATAGCACTGGAGGGGGGGGGGGGGTAACTTTCAAACTGTCGAGGGAGGTTAAATATCTGGGTGTCATTTACTTGATCAGAAATTGGCATGGAATCCCCACTTAAATCATATCACAAACAAGGCCAATAAGGCCTACTTCACCTGCCAATTAATGATTGGCAAAACGTGGGCATGAGCCCACAAATGTTATGCGGCGTTTGTGTGGTGGCCAAAGACGGAGCAGACAGGTGCACGGAGAATACTGGACAAGATCCAGAGGTTAATTTGTGTGAGTGCAACTCGAGCAATGAGGAGTTGCCCAACAGCTGCCCTTGAGAGAATACTGGGGCTCTCACCACTGCACCTACACATTAATAAAGTAGCCGGTTCAAGAGGACTGAGCCTAAAAATGACTACTAAAATTAAAACCATAACGACAGGACACAACAGTATCCTACATAAATTAAATCTCAAGGAGGAATTGATCCAACTATCAGATTTGATGGGAAGGGCAATCGACTGTTGTCGGATAGATTTTCAGGCATAGATCCTTGCTATTGAGGTATGTGTACTTCAAGGTCTCAAAAAGAAATTTAAAAAGACCGAGATCTATACAAATTCGGATAGCCAGGCAGCTTTGCTAGCCTTAGGAGCTGCAGTGTTCAACTCGAAATTGATCTGAAGCTGCTACTGTAATTTATTAGAACTGGGTAAAGCAAACAAAGTCACCCTTTTGTGGTCTCCTGCCCACTCCACCATTAAGAGAAATGAGGAAGCAGACCGATGTGCAAAAATGGGAGCAAGCCGAGATTTCCTGGGTCCCAGTTCTAGTATCGCTGTTTCAAAAACCCATTTGGCAGATGGTATAAGGGACTGGGAGCAGAACTATAGGAAATTAGTCTGGGAGTCCTCCATTGGGATGAGACAGGCCAAGAAATTACTCAGTTATAATATTATACGTCTGGGAGAGGCACCGAAGATGGACCGCCAATCCCTAAGATCCCTTACCTGGTTTATAACAGGGCACGGCCCTTTTAATGGCCATCTACATAAAATGGGAAGGTCCCTTACGGATCAGTGCAGATTCTGTGGCTGCGGTAAGGGGACATCGGAACACGTACTCTTAATATGCGATGCTATAATCCTAAAAAGATTCAAGTTTCGCAATGCGCACACAATCCAGTGGCCTAATGCCGACCCACTGGATATGCATTAGGTAGCGGCGTTTATTAAGGACATAAACTTACATTTCAACTAAGAATCTCAAGGGATGCACAATAGGTCTCAATGGTCGCAGTGCTCTGGGCTACAAACATCCACCCTAATTTCAAAAAAAAAAAAAAAAAAAAACACGCAGGATGAAAAAAGGGGGAACGTAAAACATAAGCTAACATCGTGGTGATCGCAAACCGTATTGAGACTCTAGTGAATTGTGATTTCTTTTATGTTTCCGTGTGATAAGGTGTACGTCTTTTATAATCAGATGTGGCAGCATATACCACACTCCATGAAAAATCCAATACTAATTTGTCCCTTGATAATTCTTTTCATTTCGATTTTTGGCATGCTGACTACATTTCTTTAAACGAATTTCTTGTTAACTTTGATTGGGAGTTCCTTAGGCGTGTGTAAAACTTGATCGAAGCCGTTTCGTTGTTCCACAAGCTATTCAAGACTGGTTTTGAAAGATAGATCCATTTCATTAAAAATGAACATGCTCCGTCTTCCATTTTGATTTTACTCTTTCGAGTTGCTGGGAATGGAATGTCGCGTGTATAGGGAACCTAACATTACTACAGAAAGGCTAAATAAAACTGGAGGGTGCTTTGTATCCAGAGTCCGCATATTTTGGACTGATTAACATTCATCGGCAAATGCTGTCCCACCTTAGATTAAGGTTTTTTGTCAACGATTTTTTATTTAGCGCCATACTTTAGCCTGTGCCAAACGAGAAGGCAGCATTGGCACTTACAGATTGTGCCCAGGTTACCCCTTACACAATTTTATCCATCACGCAGCTGCCTAAGTTACGATCAGAATAGCTCTCGCGATACGCACCCTATAGGATTAACCTCCTCCCCCCTCTCTCCCCCCCCCCCTCCCCCCCCCCCAATCGACGTTCAAATCGACGACAAGAGATTTCGTGTAACTTCTGGAGTACCATAGGTACATATTTATTAATGATATTATGGATCGTTTTGAATTCGGGCATCGCCCTCTTTAAGCAGATGATACCAAAATATTTGCTCCGATTTTTACCATTTCTGATTACATAAAATTACAAAGTGATTTCAATACATTTTGCAGGTGGACATTTAACAATAAATTGTTGTTGAATGTGGCCAAAAGTAAGGTTATCTCTTTTTTTAGAAAGATGGCGGTTGACAGAGTTGAGTTCATTTCTGACTTGAGTATAATTTTCTATTCTGATCTCTCCTTTACAAAACAAATTGATTCTATTATTGCTAACACCTAGCTTTACGTCCCTTGTAAATCACATAATAATTAAAATTTTCTAATTACTCCATCTTACAATTTTCGAGTACTTTTCGGAAGCTTTAATGAAATTAAGAGGCTTATGATCAGTTACCAAGGTAAACTTTTTACGCTAAAGGTAAGGCTGATACTTTTTTACCTTCCAGATGACTGCGAGTGCCCCTTTTTCATTTGTCGCATATCTGATTTAAGTTTTATTCAGGTTTCTGCCTAGAACAGCTACCTAAATCGTATTCGGATCCATCTGTTGACAGAATGAAGGTTTTTCTGAAGTTTTATAACGTTTCATAGGAATTTAAGGATTTTACGTAATTTGTAGAAATTTGGTCAAATTTTTCGAGATTTTTGAATAATTAAAAATAAATCGTCAATAATATCCCGTTACCCCAAGAAATTGTCTGATCTGTTTTTGTGTGGTTTGTATTGGACACTCAAAAATTTTTTTTGATTTTATCTGCGTTCGGTTAACCTAACTTATATGTTATTATATGTCTCAAGGATTCCATTTCCCTTCTGAGGAATTCATACTCATCAAGCTGTATTTTTAGGTTGAATTGTGATAAGCACTTAGGGATATCTCCAGTCCACAGATGTTGAGTCCAAAGTAACCTGAGTACGAGGAACATTATAAACTAACAAATTTTTGAAATATCGGTTTAGGGCTCTTTTTATTTAAAAACTTAATTACAGCTTTAGCTTTCGATTCCTATTCGGCCAATGATTCCGAATAGGAATCGGAAGCTAAAGCTGTAATTAAGTTTTTAAATAAAAAGAGCCCTAAACCAATATTTCAAAAATTTGTTTTAATTTTAAATCATTGGCTCAATAAAATAAAACTAATTATAAACTAACCCAAAAACAACCAAAGAAGGCATAATTATGATGAAGATTCCATTTAAAAAAACCATCAGGTCAAAGATATCTAGTATTGGAAAGAAAGTTGCAGGCGGATCATTCGATTAGAAAAGAATATTTAAAATTCATAAACGAATAAACTGATTTGGGATAAGAATGGTGTATGACGGATCTGCCAAATTATCGACTGGATTTTCTCTCAATGAAACCATGATGGTGGTACCTGATAATTCAACAATCATTATGGTCCATTTTAAAGAGGCTTAGATACGACAAGGTAGCATTGATCGGCGATATCAAAAAATTTGTAATCAAGTTCGAGCTGCTGAGCCAGATAAGCACTTTCAACGCATGCTTTAGAGAAGTGAAGCATCGAACAAACTGAAGCACTACTACGTAACTTTACGTTGATAATTTTATGTAAGGAGTAGATACGGTGGAAGAAGTTCGGCATCTACAGAGATAAATTACTCAACTATTGATAAGACTGAAGGATTTCATATAAAAAACTGGAAATCAAATATATCTTAAATTATGGCGATTGAAGATGTAGATCAGATTTCAAAGATTCAGAACCCAACCGAAGCAATAATATTAGGACTTCAATGGAACGTCGCTGAGGACGCGTTTTCATTTAAACTTACTTTGGATGGTAGCTCAAAAACAACGGAGCACCAAATCATATCTGTGGCTAATGAAGCTGAGCTAGGATAGGATGATGAAGTACCAGGCGACATCTCAGAAATATATAAAAAAAATCAGAGATGAGTTAAAGCTTCTAGAAAACATAAAAATTAAACGAGTTAACCCACAAAAGGGGAAAACTTAGATACATGGTTTTTCGTATACAAGCGAAGAGGTACAGTGTGCAGTGATATTTTGCAGAGCAATTGATGAGAATGGCATTGTAAGCGTGAATTTAATCGCATCCAAAACCAAGGTGGTGCCAATCAAACAGATTTCTCTACCTAGACTGAAGTTACGTGGGGCATATTCAATTACAAAACCCTAATGGTCTAGTGAGAGAAACTATAAAACGTCTTGTCAAATGTTATGCTTATGGTCAGACTCTACTGTCGTGTTGATGTGGCTATCATCCCATCCAGCTAGACGGAAAACATTTGTGGCAAATCATACTTCAAAGACTGTTCAAATCAAGTACGATCGAAACAAAACCCAAGTACTTCCATCAAAATTGGTGAATTTAACTTAATGGTGGTATGATCCAGAATGGTTGCAGAAGCCTGATACTATTTGTGCACCTTAAAATGAAGTTATCAGTGGGGCAGAGTATCTGTTAGAAGAACGAAATGCCAAACTTCTCGGTTTTAATACACATCAACAAGAAGACGTAATAAATTATTTGATGCAACCTACTTCATAATCATCAGCATATACCAAGATGATTAGAGTTTTGGGTTACGTTTTTAGATCCTTGAAAAATGTACGATCGTACAAGAGAGAGAGAGAGAAAGAGAGAGAGATATTTAAGTTTCGTAGCAATCGAGGAGCTTCAAAATATCAGAAATAAATCATTAGCTAGCTTTTCGAATTTTTAGTTGCTGGAAGAATAAATAAATGACGGAACACCTCCAGGTCACAAGATAGCAATTTGTGCAACAACACGTTCCACACAGACCTAAGTGGCGTAAAGTGCAGGAAAACTTTAACATCGGCGATGTTGGCTTGATAACTTGCCCTGCTAAAAATGGGCGCTTGACAAAATTCTTCAATTTCATACTGATGATACGACCCTACGTCCTTCAAGCGACCCTTTGTGAAAATATATAAGCTGTCAGAACAAGAAGATTGTTAACGGAAGTGATCGTTAATGGGCTGGAGAATGCTGGTGTTTCATCTGCGCGCTTAAATACCTAAAAAAAATCCAGCGGAAATCATCTAAATTTTACTGAATCAATATCATAACTACTCTGTGGACCGGTCGTTTAATAATGCCTTCATCAAGTGCATACTATGGATATTCGAGGAGAAAAATCATTTGGGTGATTTTTGGGATATTGGGATTTTTGACTTTTGATAAAGGAGTTTACCGCAAAAATTGATTTTTATTTAGGTGACCGGCCACAGGGATCAGCAATTTGATAATTTCAGACTCAAGTGCGGACTACAGATTTTCCACAAATTTATTATTAAATATTATCATCCATTACTCTGAAAATATGCAGGCCAATGAAAAGTAACGAAAACAAAAATCCAAATTTTAAAGACGGAAAAATAGCATACACTTCATGCTACAAGGGAACATCAACATTGGGTGAACGAAGTCATCAAAATGTGGTGGCCACTTAGTATGAAAAACTACTTAAAACTTTACTCAGGTTCACTGACAAACCAAACTATATAGAGAGTATACTAAATCGAGGCTACGTCCAGAATTTCATAAACTTTGCTTCAATTTTGATTTATTTGGAAAAATTTATTTAAGCTCCTGCCATTAAAAATAAAACTTAAAACTCAAGTTTGTCAAAATTAATTTAAGAAATAAAAAAACTAAAACAAAATAACTGAAACCCCAAACTATTCATTCCTATTCCCCATCCATATAAAACTTTAAAATTTTTCCCGTTTTTTCTTCGTTCAACAATTTAGATGATTTGCAACAAATTATAAACCATAATAATATACTGCACTCTGCTACACTCATTTTGTACTGTTTTCCGTACGACCATCGAAACTTAAATTGGGTTGTATGTGTTTTGGGAGAGACTCCCACTGAATTCCATCACAAAGGCATACACATACAATACACACACACACGAAACTAAAAATGTGAAATTGCAAATAAACTTTCACATATTAACAACTAGTGTTTTGTTGCTTTTCTTAGATTCAGTTTAAAAAACCATTTAAATCAGTCCAAGCAAAAAAAAAATAAAAAAATTAACAAGAAAATTGTTTTAACAAAAAAGACGTTTTTTTGTACTAAATTTAATAAAAAATTTCTCTCAACTTTGTAACAATTTTGTTATTATTGCTATGGAAAAAACAAAAAAGAAATAAACACAAAGCACAGAAATAAAACTTTCCAATCGGTTTCGCAGAGTTCATAAAAAACAGAGAACTTTTATTGAAAATGTGCTAGGAAAACTTTTTTTTTTTGTAGTTTTTCCCGATTTTGTTTCTGCTTTCTATATAGACAGAAAACTTTAAAATAAAATCTTTACTCAATTTTTAGCTGGCAGAAACGTTGGTGTTACTGCTTGCCATTATTTGTTTATGTTTTCCATTTATTTAGAGAAATAGGAAAGTGCTTGAATAATAAAAACAAACATTAGATTTGCTTTTCAAATTATTGTTAGGGTGTAGGTTAAGTTGCAAAAATATTGAGATTTTGTTACACTTCATTTCTACTTTACTATAGAAGTTGCTCCACGGTATTTTACAAAAATTACTCAAATTACTCACTTTTTCTGAAAGTTTATTGTTTCTCTTACCTTCTACGAACAAAAGTGGAAAGGATTACGATTAGTAGAAAACTTAATTTGTTTCGATTTGTTTTACTCTTCAAAGTTTCACTTCTTAGTTAAACAAAAAATAGAGTTGTACTTGCCCAATGATATTGTTTTACGAAAGCGGCGAGAATCCAAAGTAAATATGTACTAAATAAGAACTTCATCTGTACTTACGCTACACAGGTGCCTATTTCGTAGGTGCGTGTTTCTCAAATGTATTGAGAAATATTACCAAGATCTAAAAAAATATTTTATTTTATTTATTTATTTTTCAATACCATTTACAAAACTGTGATTAAAAATATGTGTTAGTATAGGGACAACTAGTTTTATCAAAAAATTACTCATATCAAAAATATCATATGACAAACTGGGATTTCAAAGAACAAATAGCTCTCGAAACTTCAAAGTACTCAATTGGATGGGAAAAAAACGTTTCACTGACATAATCACTATTGAATTCCTCCGAGTTGCTATTTAAAGGTAACATATAAGATTTAAGCTTCGAAGCAACATTACCAAAATAATTTCCAAATTCTTCAGCAATATCAGAAGCAGTAGTTAAATTTTCATTACTAGATGTTACAATTGAGATAATATGATTTACTTCGGAAGAACTATTGCTTAACACATAATTAACAGTACGCCACATATAGTTAGCATCATTACAACAATTTTCGAATTTTTTTACATAATAAGCTTCCCGCGCAATTTCAATTTATTTTTTACTTTATTAATATAACCAACAACATACTCGTACAGTTGGAAGCGATTATTATCTTTAATACGCTTTTAGATATCCATGGCTTAATAGCACACCTTTTACGCGGCTTCTGTTTTTCTAAACTATCTACATAAACTAGATTCCATAGTTCTAAAAGTTTATTAATTGCAGCAGCTGGATCATTGATAGTGAGAATAGGTGAAAAATCGGCTGCACTAAACTTTTCAACAAATTTACAAACATTAATTTTAGGCTTATCAGTTTACACTTGATGATTCTAAGCTTAATATGTACAAGATGATGGTCACTAATCATACAGTTTAATAACGAAACGTTAACTCGTGAGAAGTCATTGTCATGAAATCTACATGAGGACGAACAAGATGTAATTCTGGTCGGTTGATTAATACAATAATATAGACCTTCAGATGACATCATACAAATATAATTATCGCAATTAGTAGAGTCGCTTAAAATGTGAACATTAAAGTCACCCAAAACGATAAGAAACGATAAGTTTCGTGACTTTACCACTGACATCCTTCCTTACTAAAATGTATCCATTCCTAAGCCAAACAAATTTACACCCTGTTAAAGTTAGCCGAAAGTATCCAGAGTAAAAAATCGATAATGCAGATTACCTTATCATTATACTCTAGACGAAAATAAAAAAAATTGTGGTTATCAGCCGAAAGTAAGTAGGATACATGGCTTGTAATAAACTATTTTGTAATGAGTGGAAAAAGTCGGAAAATTCGATTTTCCCAAAATTATTAGACATTTTGTATAAATTCAGCCTCTAGAGTGTTATGTCTAGAGATGTATTTTATTGATGTGACTTGTCAATAGCTATCGCAGGAAAAAATTTCAGTTCAAGTTTCCCGTGGGAAATCTCGGTTTTCAAAAATTATTATAAAATTTGTAAAATCAGCCTCTAGAGTGTTTGTGTTAGTTATTGACAAGTCACATAAATAAAATACATCTCTAGACATAACACTCTAGAGGATACTGTTAAAGTTAGCCGAAAGTTGCCAGCCGAAAGTGAAGCGTCGATAATGCAGATCGCATCACTCCTTCTGAAAGTAAAACACGGTAATGCAGATTGTGTTATCCCAGCCAAAAATAAAAAATTAAGTCGATATCAACCGGTAGTGTTTATCCTTAAAATTAGTAAGGATGCATGAATAGCATAAAGACTTTTTTAACCCAAATGTGACCATTGGTTCATTTCCGCACCAGCAGAGTGAACGTTGATTTTTTCTCTTTTACTCAAAACTAACATGTTTTTTCCTGTAAAATTGAATTGTAATAGTTTACAGTTATACTAAAAAATATATAAAAGGAGTGGTTTTGGAATTTTTTGTTTTATTGTGAAAGTGGTTTTCAGTGAAACAAGTGGTGATAATTTTAAGTAAAAAACAAATGGATCCTAAAGTTAGCAACTCTTGGTAAGTTTACTGTGATAATTACTATATTTATTTTATGGGTTGATTGTGTTGAAAGTATTCCAATGTTCATAATAAAATTTTGCAAGTGTCGAAAATACTAAAGTGTGAGTGGTTTTTGGATAAATGAATAGCAGTGGTTCGTAAACGCACCGTTGGGCTTTTAACGTCAATTTTTTTTTTTATAGGAAAACTAAATTAACATTAGCGCAGATGCTAGATGAATTTGATAACATTCCTGAGGACGTCCCGCTGCCTAGCGATATATATTTGGAACCCCCCGACTGGAATATTGAAACGAATGAGGATTCTGGAGATGAAGATGGTGCAGACCTTAACTGTTTCCATGGAAACCAGCTACGGGCGATGGTTGAATTGAGATTTAGTGAAAACGACATTGACCTCACACCAGACGATTTTGAAATTGAAAACGAAGTTCCAAACGTAACATCTTCCCGAATATCACAAATCTGGGAACCTGGTAATGAGGACAGCTTACCACTAGCGTCTCTCATGTATCGTCAGAAAGAATGGAGTGGTATGAAGGTACACCCTTCGACGTTGAATTCAAAATCGAGCACTCTAGAGTTTTTTCAATTATTTCTCCCAAGTCAATTTGTCGAAGCTATTGTACAACACACAAAAAACTATGCTGCTTCTAAAAATAGATACATAAATATAGATGTGGAGGATTTTTATGCATTTATTGGCGTAATGATTGTATCGGGATACAATCCATTACCAAGAAGACGTCTGTATTGGTCTAACGATGACGATACCAATAACGCACTAATATCTAAATGGATGCGGCGCAAAATGTTTGAAGATATATTTACAAACATTCATTTTTGTGACAATAACACAATTAATCAATCAAATGATAGATTCATAAAAGTGCGCCCCGTAATTTGTCATCTTAACCACGTTTTTTTAAAATACGCTCTGTTAGAATTGAATATTTTCGTAGACGAATCGATGATACCATATTTTGGTAAACATCCGTGTAAACAGTTTATCAGAAATAAACCAGTCATATTTGGATATAAACCAGTTTGATATTTATCAAGGTTGAAGTCAAGAACGCGATCTTTCGTTAGGACTAGGAGAATCGCTTGTTGTAACATTTGCTAAAATAATTAATGACCGCTTTCCAAGAATTTCGTTCTCGTACTATTTTGATAACTTTTTCACGGGACCAAACCTAATATATGCACTTACACAAATTGCATGTTATGGCACTGGAACTGTCCGTGAAAATAGAATAAAAAATAAAAATATGTCGATAAAAAAAATCAAATTATATGTACATAATAGATGGAAGGATAATAACTTAGTTTCGCTGCTATCAAATGTATATGGTCAATATCCAATTTGTGCAGCCCGTCGGTACGTACGCGCAGTCCGTACAAAAATTGACATTCCTCAACCGTATATGTTGTCAAAATGTATAATCGGAATATGGGTGGAGTGGACTTATCACATCGCCATATTTCCAACTACCGCATGAGTATTCGCGGCAAGAATTTTTATAGGCCTACAGTACAGTATTATGGATGCTAGACTTGGCTGTAAGTAATTCTTGGTCTCTAGCTAAAAGCTATACAATTACAAAAAGGACCAGCTAGCGTTTCGAAGAGAATTAGCAAAATTATTGCTGATCCGATACGGAACTTTGAGGTCTCAAGGTAAAACAGTGAAAAAACCAGAATTTCTATCTAAAGCGCCACACATTTCTGCAACTTCTAATTCACGACTACGATGCAAACTTTGCCATTCTCATACGGTATATAGATGTACAACCTGTAATGTAGCGTTGCATACTAAATGTTCCGAAGTTTATCACAGCCAGTTGAAATAAATTATGCGTCAATATTCCTTCAACATTTATTTTTCAATGAATAATTTAATATATTTTTGTTTTTATTTCTATTTTTTATTTTTATAGAAACAGAATTTGTTTAGTTTTTAGTTAATTTTTTGATATCAATAAGCTAAGTGAATAAATGTATAATTTAATTAAAAAATATATTTTTTTTTTGGTGTTTGAAAGACCAACGGTGCGTTAGCGCACCACCCCATAACTCCCGAAATAGCTGAGCGACAATCATATTTTTACATTTGTCCTTTTAATCTACCCAAAATACATCGGAAACAGTAAAGATAAATGGAAAATTGCAAAAAAAAAACTTTGGTCACACATGGGTTAATATTCTTATATATGTAGACAAACCTGGCTCCATTTCCTCGTGGAAAATTGTGGAAAACTCGAGAAACCTAAAAAAATATTTTAATTGGAATAAAATCAGTCTCCAGAGTGATATGTCTGGAATGGATAACATTGATGTGACTTGTCACATAGTTCAAGTTTCTCGTCGAAAATCTCGGAAAATTCGATTTTCCAAAAATTATTAGAAAATTTAAACTGAATTTTTCTCCTGAAATAGCTTTTGACCAGTCACATCAATAAAATACATCTCCAGACATAACACTCTAGAGGCTGATTTTATACAAATTTTCTAATGTTTTTAGACAAGAAACTTGAACTGTACAAGAAATGGAAACGAACACTGAGATCTTTATTTTTATCGCGATACAATAACCATAAAAAATTGATTGTAGTTAAAATACGCGAAGCAAAACGAAAATATTATTTTAGAAATTTAAAATCATTATCAAACAAAAAGACTTGGAATTCATTAAAGCACCTTCGTGTTCAAGGGAGCAATAAGTCGAATAACGTTTCTAGTTTTTCTATTGATTCAATAAATACACATTTCTTAACCAACCCAGAACCCTTTCCGGTCCAGAAAAGAAAAGTTTTCTTATTAAGTAAAGGTCAAGTGTAACATTTGTGATGGTCACGATTTGGGCTTGCGTCCCGGGAATTCCCGTATCCCGGGAAGTATTCCCGTTTTCCGGGAATGTTGTGAATATTTCCCGGGAATACAAAATCCAAGTTCAAAACCTCTCTGTGTCATTTTTTAACTTCATTATATTTTATTTTTAAAAACTTCCAAAAGAAAAATTAGTCGTTAGGAAAAATGAAGATGTTGCCTAGTTAATAAAATTCGTCCAAGATTCAGTGTTGGAGACAAAGGAAATTGTCGATGATGTATTTGTGATGAGACCATAATCGGAAATGGCCTATATTTGGTAGGACCATTGAAAGCAAACAAAGAAATAGAATTCAGTCAAAAGAAGAGCTGGCCGTACATGGTCTATCTGTAAAATTAAACTGAACTATCGCACTGCTTTGTACCCAAAACCCTGGCAGAAGGAAACATAAGGTGCTAAATTTACGCCAAAAAAGAAAATTCAACCAAATTTAAATTCGAAAATCCCGAAAATCATAAAATCACAATCCCGTTTCCCGGGAATGTAAAAGGTCCGGGAACGGGTAAGCCCTAGTCACGATCAAAGCTCGATGGTTTTTGTTATTTTTTTTAATTTTTTATATTTTTGTCACAGTTCTAGTCTAACCGTCACTTTTGTTACATTAAATTAAAGTATTCAGTAATGGCTGTAACATCAAAATTGTGACACAATTGGTTCAAGAATCTTATGTTAATTTAGTTTAATGATGTGCAAAGAAAATAATTTCACAATAGTGAGAGTTGGCCTGTGTTGCAAATAAAAATAATATGTTTTATGGACTCTGCTTTATACCCTCACAATTGTATTGACTGGACCGGAAAGGGTACAAGTCAATTTTCCATTGCCTGATAGTAAATTCTATTTAAGAAAAGTATTGCATTATTTGATACAAAGGCAGAACCTTTAAAATTAGAAGTAAAAGAAACGTGAAATATTTAATATTCTGTCGTAATCAACATTATTACAATTTAATATGTAACAAAATATAAATATCAAGTTTACATAATGCTATGTTGTATCGTAGGTACGATTTATGCTTGTAGTTTGCTGAACTGTGCAAAATAAGAGGAGAACGAATTCGAAAATGAAGCAAGTAATACAGTATTAGTGAAAAATCGAATAAAAATATTGTTTCTTTTTTTGAATCGCCAACCGTTCCCCGATACTAAAATATCAGCAGTGGGAATGTGGGATCAACAAAAAATCAATCCACAAATGCTATACCAGAATTAAATTCAGTTGACGTTTTAAAACAAAAAGCGATGAATATCAATTAATTAAGAGGAGAGTTATCGATAATGGAACTCAATACTAGTGGTAAGAAAACGGCACTAGTTAACCGATTGGAAAGCACCCTAGAAAACAAAGAAAGGTGCAATAACACTGAAATGGACGAAGTAATGTTGTGCTGAGGCTGATCCAAGATGCAGCGGAATGCCTAGCAATTCGAGATACGATTTCGGAATAATAGGTAAGAGTGTACAAGACAACGTAAATCCTTGAATCGCCCAAATCCAGCCACCGCTAGCTTTAGTTAACCCATAGTATAAATACATATAGTACTTCCATGTGAAGTTCATCAGTGAAGTATTAGATGGCGATAATGATATCGTTTTGAATTTTTCAAAATATTTTTATATTTAAATTCGCCTAAATATATGTACGTATAAATACGCCCAAATGTCATCGTTTATTTTTTACGTAGATTGGTATGTATCATCATACATAGTAACGTAGACAGATTTTTTTTTTATATTGTTTTAGTTCAAGCAACACTTATGTCGAGTTATTTCACACTAAGAAAACTAACCTCGAGCAAAATAACTGAACTAAATTATTTTCTACTATGGTGAGTTCCATTTTTTTTCACTCAACTGCAAGTCACTCCTAAATTATTTTTTTGTTGCAGAGTGCTATAGTCCTATTCAGATCTTAAAAAAAAATTTTTTTTAATTGTTCTGCACAGCTTCCAGTGATGTAGAAAACAAATTTATAAAAATTTTGATGGGTCACATTTATCTTAGACAGTAAACCTAAATAAAATAATAAATAATCATTCAAATGTATTATATTTCAGTTTTAATACACAAAACATTCAAAATGTTTATGCTTTTATGTTATTACAATCATATTTCATGTGAAAATTAATAGGTGTAAAAAAATATTGCACGCCTATGGAAACAATACTTGAATGTTTCATTTTGCTCATAAATCTCCACCCGTACAACATGAAAATATGCTCTAGTTCTAAATACCTCTGTGATTATCTGTAAATAATCCCGCTAAAGGTGAATTTTTAGCGTGTAGCAGATTTATAAATCAAGAATTCATTCCTTGCGTGCAAAAATGTTGCATCGCATCTGATTCCCCATAAAAAGTTCTCAACTTTAACTTGTGATTGTCCTTCAAAACCTCACCTAATTTTTTTTTTTGGGATTAGAGGAATTTCGTAAAATCACAAACCCATTTCTCTGAAGGACTTGCCCATATCTTTATACAATGACTCTCTTCTCGGAAAGCCTGAGTAACACTTAACAACATGCAACTCAACGTCAAGCACTAATCACCACGGAACATTATGCAACACAATCTCAGTTCTTTAATAATTTTGAAAGTTGCATATTATATGTATCGTCAAGCAAGTACCTCCACTTTAAAACTGGAATATATTGAACCATGGAGAAGTCAAGAAATATATCGATACCTTAGAGCACACAAGTGTTATGTGCATTTCTACAATTTGTGGTATACAAACTTAGGCTTTCAGAGAGGCATTCTTCATCATTTACGGTTCTGTTATTTGGTACTATAATCATTTGTAGTACTATTTCCAAGGCATTGAATGAAAATTCGAAATATTTTCGAATTTAGAGATGTTGTTTTGGACATTCAAAATATGGACATAGCACTTGTGTGCTTTTTTAAGGTATCGACAGTATCGACAGTGTTGTGCCGCGTAATCTACATAGAATAATTACACGATTGTCTACATGTGTAGACAATGTATGTAGACAATTCAAAAAATGACGTTGACCATGTAGACAATGTCGACAATGTAGACAATGCGGCGACAATACACAGCAACAAAATTTTTTGATAACTTAATTTTTAGTGGTATTAATTCAATATGCACGTGCATAGTATAAAGTATGATATTTGTATATTTGATTCAATTGGCACAGTATTATCATTTTAAATGCCAAAATACTGTGCTTAAAAATTACAAAAATTTCATATTAAGTGCGTCTTGTTTTGCTAAAAGTGTTTTAAAAATGTTAAAGTTTACCTTGTATTTATTGGCTCCGGGAATTTCAGTCAAAACCATTTCAGTCAAAAACAGAAAGGTAGTTCAATCAAAAAACTAAAAAGGCATTCAAGTTAAAACTGTTTTGACTTGAATTCCTATCGCACTTTTGACTGAAATACCTTTTAAGAAGGTGATTCAGTCAAACAATTAAAATGGAATTCCAGGCAAAATTGTTCTCCGGGAATTCAGTCAAAAACCATTCAGTCAAAAAACGAAAGGCATTTCAGTCATAAAATTTCCCATACAAATATTATGACTAAGACTCCTTTTAAAAACGAACTTCAGTCCAAAAAATAAGGTATTTCGGTCAGAAAACAGTTTGACTAAAATGCCCTTTGTGTTTTTGGACTGAACGACCTTCTCGAAAATAATTTTTGTCACAAATTTTTGGACTGGAATACCTTTTATTTGGTTTATTTTATTAGTCGCATCGTAAACAATTCATCGTATTACAAATGATCGTATGAACTATTGATCGTGGATCAATTGATCGTGTAGACAATTGATCGTAACGCCATTAGATCGTGGATCAATGGTCAATTCCACGTATTTATTTGCAATTACAAAATCTTGCTTAACAAAATAGTGCAAATATTTTTCTTTTTAGTTGGTATCATTAGTAGATTCTATTTAATCTGCTCATAAACGAGCTGCACGCAGTGCGACATGTTTGCTGATCCCGGCTCCTACGTCCCCCGAAATTCAAATCTAAAGCTCCTCGACTGGCTAAACGGAGGGGAGCGCAGCGACCTCCCGCGTGCCCGGGAGAATTACCGAAGCCGTTGGCCTCTACAATTCACGAATGCCGCTTCATAAATTGAACTTAATTGTTGGAAGTATCATAATTCTTTTAAGAAATCTTAATACTAAGCGTGGTCTTTGTAATGGAATTCGATTAATTGTTCGACAGCTGAAACCAAATCTGATAATTGCCGACGCGTTAACGGGAAGTACAGAAAAATAAACTGTATTCATTCCCAGAATTGACCTTCCCCGATCAACTTGACTTGACCAAAAAGTTGTGTATAAAGAAATTTTTTCAAATTAAATGTCATGTTGCAATACCGTTGTGTTCTCTTTCTGTTATTGTTTACGCCCGTATTACGGGCTTTTTCCCCTAGTAATTTATAGTTGCCTCCATCCGAATTTGAATTCGAATATCTCTCTATTGTTGTTCTGAATTTTCGAAACATTTTTTTATGTTTCTGTTTCTAATTTATTTTAAATTTGGTTGTTGCGCGAACGGTTTAAGAAGTGCAACAATTTTTCCAACACTATGTCCGCTGCAATTGGTGATTATAGATCACCCATTAAGAGAGGGGGGAGGGGGTGCGAGTAGACGAGAAAGAAGAGACGCAACAACTACCACTACAATCTACAATGTTAAGCAATATTTACTATGATTAACGGAAAACACAGTGAAACAAATTAATAAAAATAATAAATTAGTTGAGTCACATCCAGCTTTTAAGAAGGTGCGGCAGTAACTTGGGGGTAGTTAAACAAATTTACTAACTATCGATTGCATAGGTGGCTGAAACCTTGTTGAATCTCTAATACTATAATTCGTTTCCTATCCTCCGGTCGTGTTGTATGTAAAAGGGTGTTTTGCTGATCCGGAGTATTCCGGGGATCACGTAATTTTCACTAACTGCTCGTTGCTCTTAAAGGCAAAATACGATTCACACAACCAACGCGTATAGTTGGCCGCGATGTCGAAAATACTTTATATCCTAGAATACCCATAACTGATTCAACCTCCCCCATGTAATATTGATCTATCGTAAGCATTTTTTAAAAACTGAAAATTGTTTAACTTGTATTTATAATTATATTGATGTAATATGGGATCAGCCGCAGAAGAAAGCAAAACCAAAACGAATACAGCTACTATTGAATTTAAGTCGTTCTTTTCGACTTTATAACAACCGCCAGAAACTAAACGTTTTGAAAAAATAAAAGCAGAACAATTCAAGAGGTAATCGATTCAGAAAGAGAAGATATAGGCGACCGAAAACCTTCAGAGCTTTACAAACTAATAAAATCCAAAGAAAGCGATACAGTTTCCGAAAATTTAGTTAAACAACTTTGGCTCCGTAAACTTTGTTCGAGGTACTTTAGCCGCTATTGGCGAGGAACTAATTATCAAAATTTTGAAAATTGCCGATGGAGTATATGAGTCTAGTCGTCAATCATATGTAAATAACTTGTCAATGTGGTATCCGTGAAGGATATCGCAATTTATGTGGACAGTCAGGCAGCGGTCAAGTCACTTGGGGCAGTTTGTCTGAAGTCGCGGGTGGCGCTGGACTGCCGATCATATCTTAACGAGATGAGCGAGTGGATCAACATTCTCACGTGCAGGGTAGCAAAGCAGGTTTGGCCAAAACTGGACTTGCGGCGCTCCAAGGTATTAATATCCCTGGGAAGACAAGACATATGATGGGTCGTAGGGATAATGACAGGTCCCTTTTTGGGGAGCATGCGAAAAGGCTGGGGATACAGACGAATGACTTTTGTAGAAGTTGCATGGACGAAGAGGAGGAGGAGACTTTGGAACACTTCCTATGCTCATGTCCGGCGGTATCATACAGAAGGCATAAGTATTTGGGTGTGTACGGTATGGACAGCCTTTCGGAACTCGCGGACTGTGGAGTGCGAGATTTATTACGCTATATAAGTAGCTCTAGTTGGTTTCAACGGGAGTAATGGGGAGATGGGATCCTGTGGTATCACAACGGGCCACTGCTGGCCTAAGTGTGCGATAGCAGCCACTCAAACCTAACCTAACCTAACTTGTCAAAGCTAACTAGAGCACAATCTCCTTCTGCAAACCCTGTTCATTGAGGCACAATTCACCTGGTCTTAAGGAGCGTATTGTGGCTAAGATGGAGTCTATATAAGCTACTTTTTCTAAATCAAGAGAAAGATCTCCTTCACCATATCGCCAATACCACAATTCACGATTTTTAAGAAATCATAGCAGAACCTCAAGACGACCACGGTCTACAGACCGACAACCACGTGTTTATTGATACCATCAGCGTTTTGGTAATAATGCCTACAACTGCCTGCAACTATGTAGCTAAAAATCCCGAACGAAGCAAAAGATACTGATTTAAAAGACTAAAAGATCCAACTGTAAATGCGGCAAACAGTGGGATATTTTTAAATTGCCGCCTTTTTATCCGTGATGTTTCCAATAATTCTTTTTTCCTAATAGTTACTGGAGAAAATCTTTCTGTTTTGGCAGTACGCCTTTTTTGCAGATATTATAACCTGCTAACCCAGACCTTTCACTACCTGCCACAAATAAAACCAAAATAGATACGTTTGGTACTAAATTTCTACAAGTATAAACATATGATTAAGACGAACATTTCCTAATTTATTTATTTTAGCATCGGCTAATCGACCTATTCTAGGTGTCAACTTCCTTTCGAAATGCAGACTCCTTATCGACTTAAAGAGAAATTGTCTTATTGATCGGCAAACAAATATCCAAGCTTTAACAGCACATGTTATTACGCTTACCCTTATTCATTTTGCTGTCGAATATGGATATGTGTCATTACTTAAACGCCTTTACTTTACTTACATTACTTTAAACGCCTCAACTTTAGAAACTGTGATTTTAGTGCTATTAACTTTGAGATTAACGGAGTAGATTGGCTAAATAATTTGGATAACCTCAATACCAATGATGCGGTGGATTTTTTCTACAAACATATTAATGGTATAATTGACAAATTGGTTCCGCGTACTCATTCCTATTTTCAAGAAAAATCTTATCCTGTGTGGTATTCTAAGCATTTGATTAGACTTCTTGGAGTGAAGGAATATTTAAGAATAAAACACAAGAAACTGAATGATTGTGAATATTATAGAATGTTTTCTTTAGTAAGAGCTAGGGTAAAGAAAGAGCAGAGATTGTGCTACTCTCAATATGTCAATTCAATAGAGAATTTAATAAGTAAAAATCCTAAATTATTTTGGTCTTATTGTAAAAAATTAAAAAAAACTAACTGTTTTCCAGCTCAAATGTACTATAATAACATTTCAGCTTCCCATTCTAAAGGCATTTGTAACTTGTTTGGAGATTTTTTTAAAACTGTCTATAATTCGAATCAGGGCTTATGCAGTCCCATCAATGTTCAAGCAAACATAATTCAAAGCGAAATATTAAACGATTTATCTGTTAGTGAAGAGGAAACGTTCACAGAGCTTAGTTATATTAATACTAATAAGGGGTGTGGGTCTGATTTCCTAACCCCTTATTTTCTGAAAAATGTTGCTCACTCCATCTACGTTCCACTCACGTTAATATTTAATAAATCTCTTGCTGAGGGAAGATTTCCAGATCGCTGGAAAATAGCTAAAGTTATACCAGTTTATAAAAATGGTGACAACGCCAATGTTTCCAATTATAGACCAATATCAATTCTGAATTGTTGTTCAAAAATTTTTGAAAAAATTGTATATAGAAAACTCTTCATCACTTACTCTAAATCTATGATATCCAAAAATCAACATGGGTTTTATAAAGGACGTTCTACTTTAACTAACTTAATTGAGTTTACTGAGTATGCAACTGAATCTTTGGATTCTGGCTTTGGAGTTGATGTGATATATACTGATTTCTCAAAAGCATTTGATAAGGTTAACCATTCATTACTACTTGATAAGTTGTATGGATATGGTATCAGTGGCACCAATCTCCTTTGGTTCCAAACTTATCTTACTCAAAGAGTACAGTATGTTGAAATAAATGGAGAATGTTCTTATGAAATTATTCCTGCTTCCGGGGTACCTCAAGGATCTACACTAGGCCCGTTGCTATTTGTTTTATTTATAAACGACGTTACTAACATTTTGGAGAACTCATCTTTATTATTTGCTGATGATCTGAAAATATTTAGCTCAATTAAATCATTACTTGACTGTCATTCACTACAAGATGATCTTAATAGGCTTTATAACTGGTGTGTCTTAAATGATATGGCACTTAATATTGATAAATGCAATGTTCTTAAAATCAAGCCTAGAAATTCTCATTTGAATTTTGAATATAGCATCAATAATGTAGGTGTACAAGAAAAATCTAGTTTGCCAGACTTGGGTATAATTATTGATAACAACACATACATTAATTTTATTAATTTTACATAATGCTAGTTTTATTGTAAATCTTTTGTTGTATTATGATATTATTGTAATTATTTTGTTGTTGGAATTATTATTGTTATTACTATTTATATTATTAAATTATAATTAATTTTGATGTTATTGCTATTGTATAGACTGATAAGTAAGTGGAAACTAGTTTTCTGTTTATCAGTTGTTATTGAATCAAATAAATAAATAAATAAATAAATTACTTAACTTATTTCCATCATTAATTGATGATCCAAGTTATATTCTACCTGTAAGTTAGAATGTGGTCCACACTATTTTCAAACCCATGTCGTTTAGATCCATAGAAGCATAAAGAAGATAAATCTGATTTTGATCATACATATGATTCAACTTGGAATTTGTTAGCCATCATTTTCTCCAGCTGCTTCGCCAATTCATATGGTTCATAAAAAGGACAACACTGATTGGCGACCTAGCGGAGAATACCCTCGTCTTAATTTAATAACGATTTCTGATCGGTATCCAATTGCGCCCATTCACAACCTTTAGATGGACTTACATAATAAAAATTTGTTTTCAAAAATTGGTTTGGTCAGGACGTTTCACTTAATTCCAGCGTCTTGCGAGGACTTACATAAGACTGCTATAACGACACCTTTTGGACTCTTTGAGTTTACATTGAAGGACTCGACTTCATCTTTGCTTATATAGATGATATCTTGTTCGCTAGTGTCGTAGTCAACAATTATTTCAACGTCTTACCGAAAAAGTTGTTAAAATTAAAAGTTAAAAATATGTATTGGGCGTTCCGGTTTTGGAGTTTTTAAGCCATAAAGTATCTGAAAATGTTATATTGGTATCAGACGACGAAATTATGAAGCCATAAATGATTTTCCTGTACCATCATCCGTAAAACACTTTCAACGTTTCATTGGAGTGATAAACTACTTTCGTAGCTCTAGCATTTAACTACATTACTGAACTATTCGAAACATAAAAATTGGTTTTTATGGCCTTCAGACCCAAGCGCAGCATTTGCTCAAGTTTAGTCGTCACTTGGCAATGCAACCCTATTAGCAAACCCAATGAATAACACTCAGTCCAGCAGAATCAGGATAGTAGGAACCGTTGGCATTCTTTTACAATAAATATGTTCAAGTGTTTAAACCTTCCTCAAAATATATATTAGAACTTATTGTGAATGTTCAACTGGAAAAAATCGTCGCTACGTACCAATTTCGCAAAGACATACTATCTTCGAAACTTTAAATAGTTTATCGCATCCCGAAAAAAGGGGTTCAAGAAAATTGGTTAGTTCTCGTTATTTTTGCCCAAACCTAAATAAAGAGGACACGCTCTGGGCAAGTCAATGTATTTCGGGCCAAAAATGTAAAATTCAGCACCATTTCAAATCAATCAAATAAATTTGATAATATTCATCTGGATCTGGTTGAACCATTCCACAGCACCCCGACCCAACACCGAATAAATCCTCAAGTAAAAATCCAACCCTCAACTTAACAGCCTAATCGGCAATAAATTAACCCTTAAAGCAGCCCTGAACTAAACGCCGAACTCAATCCTCAAATTACCTATCACAGTCCGAAAAACTACATGCTTACTCAACTCAGAACAAGTCAAACTGACTACCAACTCAAATCTAAAATCAACTCGCAAATAAATTCCCAACTCAACGTCTGAATGAACCCCAACATATCCTTAATCAACCCTAACTCGACCGGAAGTTCAGCCCTCCATTCAACACAAAATTCAAAGCCTTACTTAATCCCTGAATCAACACTAGGTAAATTCCCACTCAACCAACAACTCTCCCTCAATAAATCCGCAACTTAAGCTCTCAATAAACCTTAACTTAACCCTAACTAAACTCCTACCGAAAACAACATGTGTCTACAAACTCAACTCAATCCTAGTTCAATAACTAACTCGACCCCAACTCAACCCTAAACTTAACCCCCAACTCAACGTCTAACTAAACTCTCAAAAATTCGAAAAACGACATCCGAACATAAATCGAATTTAAAACAACTCAAGCAAACTCCTAACTCAACCCTAAAAACAACCCCAAATAAATGCCCAACTTAAAGGCTCCTTTTCAACTCAATCCCTAATCAGCTCCTCTCCAAGTAAGCCCCAACTGAGTCCTAGATCAACTGCAACCCAAGCTTAATCCGTCGTACAACCCAGCCCTTAAATCAACCCCAAAATCAGCCCATCTCTCCCTTCAAATCAAAATAGACTTAAAAACTACATTAGTACATGAACTCAACTCAAGTGAGTCCAATTCAACCGGCAATTCATTACAACGTCAATTTGCTCAATTAATTCAACACCAACTGTATTTCAACTAAATATCAACACAGCTCACAAATGGAACCCAACATATATAAACCATTGCACAACTGCTCGTTTAACCCTAATTAAACCCCAACCCAACCCCAAAACAATTCCAACTCAACCCTGATTCAACCCGCAAATGGAACACAACTTCGGATCAAATGCAAAGCATATATCAAGTATTTTCCAACTGCTTAAACCCTAATCCAATAACCAATATTGTTTCGAGCACCCGAATTTCAATTAAATTTTATTGTATTTTATGTTAGCTAGCATGGCATTAGTGTGGCGCTTATTTATAAGGTGAAATAATTATTTTTATGCAATTTTAGTTCTCAACCCTTACAAAGATTGGCTTGATCTTTAAATAGTTTGGTTTTAAAGCGTGCGAAAATGCATCTGAAAAAAAAAAAAAATTGTTTTAACATTTTCTACGTTGTTCAACCTTGACCTGTTTTAATCAATGCTTTTTGTAGGTACCTTCTACAATTTTATTTCTTTAAAATGATACAGATACTTCTACGAAAAGTATATTAAGCAATTTTATTTTTTAGATCAAATCTGCACTTCCTAAGGGATTAAAATTTCGTAAAATTGGTTCTGCCATAGATATTCATTTAAACCTAATTAAATTTTAAACAATTTACCAAATGTTTTCTATTTCACCATAATTTTGAAATACTTTAAATGATTTTGGTTGAATAAGGGTAAATAATCTGCTATCAATTTTGCTAGAACTCCCAGTCTAGTAAACCACTTCTCCTTTAGGTAGGTATGTATATATTATTTGAATTCCAAACCACCTAAATTAAATTAAATCATCTAATTTTCAACAGATAAAAGTGTAAACCATATTTTTTTAATTATCTACATAAAATAAATTTTTCACAAAAAAAGCCCCCCCATCGTAATTGTCAAAATATTATACAAAACTTTATAACAAAAAAAAAAAATTTTGTATTTCGCCCCAAAAAAAAATTACGGCTTTTTTGTCCCTATTTCGGTGTCGTCGCACAAAGGAAAACTTGCTAATATTATCCAATAAAAAAGGATAATCTGGATAATTTATAATAACGATTTTTTTTTTTTGCTTTTGTCTGCAAAGAAAATGGAATATAAAATGTATTGTTTATTCAGTTTTTGTTAACTTTTTGCAGAAAATTCTTCGTTTTTGTAAATTTTTTGTGTTTTTTACTTGAATGTCTCCTGAGCTATGCCAGAACGTTGTGTAAATACTCATAAAATAATCATTGATGTTTTATAATTGTAAAAATTTATTCCGCTGCTTTAGAAAATCAAATTTTTAAAAAAGAAATAAAGTCGTAATTGTCTATAAAGTTTTCAGGTCGTACGTAAGGAGCCACAACGAAAAATAAATGAAGAAGTCAAAATTAAATGAAATACCCTTGGGGAGTTTAATAAAGTCTATATTGTAACATGTATAAAGCAAAAGTAACAAAATCTTTAACGAATCAGCAACAGAAAAATGTCTGTGTACACAAATAAAGTTATGAATTAAAATTCTCTGATGGATTTATAATTAAAATTCAATAAATAGATTTTCATTTCGAAATTATTCGTAACAATTTTTCTTTTCATGTACCCAGATATTTATAATTTATAAAGCGGCGCACCACAACTGAACATTTTTTTTAACACAGAATAAATTTTCCGTTTATTCAACCGTGTAGATTCAATTAATTCATTCAAAAGTCGCAAATAATGTAACAGCGTCTATAAATATGTAGATATAAGAAAACACGACAAACAAAAACAAAAAAGAAATCATAGTAAAGCTTAAACGCCAAGCTTTTGTTATAAAAAGTACAAAAAAATAAAAATAAAAGAAAGTTTTGGAATATTTTCCACATAAAAAACTTTACAAAATATAGCAACAACAACAAAAACACCAACAGAAAGCCAGCGAAATGAAAAAGTCAATAGAAAAGAGAGCAACAAGTTTCATCAATACGCTTTTTTGTTTTGTTCGAAAATAAAAGCTTTCTTTATGGAAAATCACGAAAGGGGCTTTATATTTTGTTTATTGAGCTTATTTATATACTAATAAAGTATTTTTGTTATTGTTTTTATGTGTAACTTAAAAAACTTTGGGTAAAGTGGTTGGTGTTAAGTAATTTTCGTGAAAAATTTCAGTAAAATAACATTTTTTCAATGTATCAGTAAGATGTACACCTATAATAATTAAATCAACTACCATGAATTGGTCAAATCCCATCATATCGTAGCACCTCGAGTCAATATTTCACATAATTAAGATCGCGGACAAATTGCTTGTAGATTTAAAATATGCAATAATAAGTGGAATTAGATTGAAAGTGCGCTCCCACTTATTACATCGAAAATGAATCTTTCTAGACCTCTCGCTGCATTATTACCGCAGCACAGTCGGGTAGAGAAGTTGGTCTTGGATTAAAGATAGTGCAAATAAGACATTGATACCAGCATGGACAGAATCAAAAAGGGTGAGCTAAAGCTCAAATGTGGTATTATTTGGAATGGGGGGATAGTACCCAAAATCGTGAATTGCTAATTGCACTCAATATGAAGAAATAGATGTGAAAGTAGTTTTTAGGCTTGAGATAGCATGGCTACTCTGAGCTTTTGTATTAATATTGACCGTATGCCATGTAGGTGTTATTATTGGCTACTTGATAAACCTTTCGGTTTAAAAAAAAAACAAACATAAATCTTTGGTTTTTATTTCTTTTATTTTTTTTATGATTTTTGTTTAACTGCTACTGTTGATCAGGATAAAAATCACAAGACCCTCAATGAAAGCAATAAAAAAAGAATCTCCCCTCGGAAAAAAAAAATTGTCAAAGTTTTTATACAACTTCTAGCCGACTGACGAGGGGAGCAAAACATAGGGAATGTTTTCTTCCTGAATCAACCGTCCAAAAAATAATACTATTTCCCCCTCCAATATTTTTATTGGTTATTAAAAGTGTACAATAACAGCAAGGCGCCACATGAATTGCCCAATTGACAAAAAATTGTTTTTGCGTTTATTCACCGGACGTTTATGGAAATCAACTTGGTTGCAAATGACCCCAGTTTAATAAACGCAAAGAAAAAAAATTATTGAATGAGAAAAAATGTTTTTGTGTGCAAATAGATTTGAAAATAAACAGAAGTGAAATTTGATTTATATGTGCGCGAGCCGATAGAAAGAAGTAGATTTTCATTAATTTTGAATGACAAGTGCTCCTGAATGAATACAGCAGGTGGTGGTGAAACATCAGTACATACTGAGAAGTATACATGAATTCGGAGGACCAGGTTGCAATTGGTGTGTTAAAACAACCAAACGGCAGTTATTAATTAGTTGGGTAGATCCATCGACAACAACTAACAATTGAAAGAATCCATCAATACTAAATTTCACCTACACACAGAATATTATATCAATAACATCCCTAAAATCAGGAATGGGAACCAGTGTGATTATAAAGCATACCGTTGTGCGCTGTAGATATAATGAACGTATAACTAAATAATTTGTTGAATCCAAAATTTTAGCCATTGGGAAATCTTAATCCACAACATTATTTTACTAAACGTTCATTTGGAGTATTGGCTAATGTATTCCCAAAAAAGTAAGGAACATTTTAGGATTCTTAAAATTACCTGAAAATTTTGTTAAAAATCATTTCGTTTAGAGATGTATACTAGCTTTTTTTTCCAAGCAAAATCAATTAAAATTACCATCAAAGGAGCCGACCGGATAAATGTTAAATTTAGATAGAGTTTGGCATAACCTGGACATTTTTGAAAATATTGAAAATGAAACATTTTAGAAAGTCGATAATGCAGAACCCTGTTAATGTCAGCCGCAAGTTTTCAACCGAAAGTAAAAAAAAAATTGGTAATACAGATTGTGCGCTCCCAGCCGGAAATAAACAATTTTGGCGTTATCAGCCGATAGTGTTCAGCTAAAAGTTACCTTGGTTAGCATTGAAACTTTTGTCAATAGTTACATGAGCCAAAACATGGTTCTACTATTTTGGGAGAATTACGCGGATTTAAAAAAATCTTTAAAAAGTGTTTATACCTTCCTAAAAGTGTTATGTCTAGAGATGAATAATTATATTAATATGATTTGTCAACAATTATATCTGAAAAAAAAACGATTCTAGTTTCTCGTGAGAAAGTGGGAAAAATCCGATTTTCCAAAAATCATTAGAAACTGTATATAGAATCAGCCTCTATACTATTATGTTTCAAGATGCGTTGCATTGAAGTGATTTGTAAATAGCCGCTGCTGGAAAGAATTCAGTTGAAGTTTCCCGTGAAAATCTTGGAAAATCCGATTTTCAGAATCATCAGACACTTTGTATAAAATCAGCTTACAGAATGTTATGTCAGGAATTGAATTCCATATATGTGACTGATCAATAGCTGTAGCTGGAAAAAAATGTAG
The DNA here is from genome assembly GCA_963556165.1 of Tipula helvola. Lineage (NCBI taxonomy): Eukaryota > Metazoa > Arthropoda > Insecta > Diptera > Tipulidae > Tipula > Tipula helvola. The sequence goes on from OY744483.1 coordinate 128,767,271, forward strand.
TTCAAGTTTCCTTGGGAATTCGGGGAAAAATTGATTTTCCAAAATCATTAGAAACTTTGTATAGAATCAGCCTCTGGAAATTTATTTCGGTAGGTAGATTTCATGAGCGAGAAGCTAACAGCAAACATGGATTGCATTAAAAAACAAATATCAGCAGTCTTGCCTGGAAAATTTTGTTCCACCTACTCGTGGAAAATATTATCGGAAAATCAGAAGAATTAAACAAATATATTTACAATTGGAACAAAATAATCCTTTGGAGTGCATATTTGAAGATGGATTATCTATACATATATGATTTGTCTATAGCTATCGATGGCAACATTTCATTTCAAATTTCCCGTGCGAAATCTGGAAAAATTCGATTTTTTAAAAATCATTAGAGTGGTTTGTTTGGAGATGGATTGCATTGATGTGACAAAGCTTCTAATGATTTATTTTTGAAAATCGAAATTTCCCAGATTACCAACGGGAAACTTGCCGATGCTGACTTCTGATGCTGACAAATGACATCAATGCAATCTATCTCCAAGCATAACACTCCACAGGCTAATTATATACAAATTTTTCAATAATTTTTGGTAAATCGAATTTTTCAAATTTCCCACGGGAATCTCGAGCTGATCTGTTAATGACAAATAACATTTTCAGCTGGAAAGTAAGTAACGTAATCAGCATTATCGATTGAAATCTTTCGACTAACTTTAACAGATTGTACGGTTTTAACTCTCCAAAAAGAAAAGAAGGTCTACATTTGGAAACATCTTTAAAATTAAGGGAAATTAAGTGGATGGTTGTAACAAAATCCAAAGGATTTGGTTAGCAGATCATGGAAGCAGAGGTTCGGTGCAGTTTGTGTAGCTGGCTAGAGCTCCCGGTGCGGCGTGGGGTTTTCCAAACTTACTCCCATGCTTGTATAACCGCATAAGTAAATGAGAAAAGGAACATAATATTAACACTACACTTGCCACGACCTTAGTGACTAAAGAAGATCATAAACAGGGTGAGTTCGCTCGGGAATGACAGCTTCAAACCCCGGCGATCCCTGTCATAACATACCAACGATCCCCGGAGCGAAAACCGTCATCCCCGCTCGAACAAGCGACACGCCCGGCGAGATACTAGGAAGGGCCGACCCCTCCCGAGATATACCCCACCATCACTTGACCATAACAAGAAATGTATTTACTCATTTTCTGAGTAAATAGCGGAAATAAGAGTAACGTGGCAACATCCGACAATCATTCAACAAGGTGACCGTATCAAGGTCAATGCAGAAATGCAACCATGCCACCAAATATAACAAAGAAAACAGCATTAATAAAAAACGCTATAACGGAATTCGAAAACAAATAGAAATAGCACTTAACACCGTGGTAACTAGAACTACCTACACCCGTTTAAAAAGGAAATTAAGCAAACCCCGTAACACTATTGAAAGAAACCCAGAATAAATTAAATGAAAAAAATTGAACTCAAACGTAAACGATAAACTTTAAATAAAATAACTGATTTAACTTGTGTTGGTGCCGTTTTGCGAACACCACAGGCAGCCTGAAAAGAATGTTTATGTAATAAAAATAAAAAAAAATTAATAATGAAACAAAATCACTCGACAGTCGAATAAAATCACTAGGTAGTTGTTTACGGGTTCTTATATATTTTTCCCGCAACAACACTAGGTTTACCGCCGACGCAGGATCAGACGCAGCAGCCCCCCTCTGATACGAACCCCACTCCACTTGCTTGGTAGAGTTGCTGCCACGAAACTTTTAACTACCAATTATCTTGTAGTATTTTCCACCACAAAACAAAATTTTGTAAAACATGGCAACGTCACATAATATTTTCTGATTTTTTTGAAACCTCTACGTATCTTATTGTTTAATCGTATCGTCGTCACACCAACTTGACGGATTTTCACTAGGGATCATCATCAAATGGATCAACAAAAATCCAATATGATGGCAATATATTTTTTCTCCCATTTGAGAATATTAATTAACACAGTTATGAGCTGAGCATAACGTCAAAATGACGAATTGTACATTTATTGAATTCAATTTTTTTAATTATTATGTTAAATTTTTTTTGGAAGTTTATGATGATTTTTAACATAATCACTTTGTTGTCATATTAAAATTCATCACAGATTCCCACAAAAATATTAACATATCATAATATTTAAAAAAAATTGAATCCAATAAAGGTATAACCGGTCATTTGACCGGTCGGTAGTTCTAGTGTTAAATTGTAGTTTGTGTCAAAAACAGTACAAAATTACACAAATAATAGTTTGCATACATTACTTACTAGTTTATATACACTATGTACTTTATATACATTCAAACAAAATCTTTTTCATTCATTGATAGGGGAAAAAAAATTCGGACATGTCTTCTATTATGTACTTTCATTGTTTTCATATGAAATCTTTGCGCGTTTATAACTTTGGAGTCCGGCCACCTAAAGATCTTAGCCATACCATTTTTTTTCTTATCTGATAAGTCTGTCTTTGTTTCATGAAAATCGGATAAGTACTTTTCGACTTAATTTAACAGATATTAATAGCGAGGATATAATGCTCTAGCGCTTTGCTTAAGTTGAGATGCCTAAAACCAGATTTACATGAGACATAGTAACATACTAATACCGCAAGAATACAACAGACGAAATTAACTACCTCACACAAGTTACAGGCACTATACATACAAACACATGCATAACCAAAAACAACAAAAATGTTTATATAAGCCGTGCGGAACAAACACAGCTAAAAAAATTGTCCTCTATGGCTTAGTATTAGTAATGGCTAAAATAAATGAGAAAATATATAAACAAAACTAACACAAATGCCTAAAATATTGTATCATACAATATTTTACGCGGATGTATGTACGAAAAGCAAAAAAATAGAAAATAACACATTGCAACAACAAAACTTCATAAGTATAGGTGATAGATTAATCGATTTTATGAAAAAATATTTTCATATTGGTCAAAACCAACACTAATGTACAACAAGCCTGATTCCGTAATGAGGTACACAGACACCTTCTTACATTAAATCGCTTATACTTGGAAGTATTGGTGGGAAACTTCGTATGTTTTGTTTTGTCTACAATTTATATAGTGTATCCGATCACCAATACTTTCATGTATAAGCGAAAAATAAATTTGTAATATTGGCGGTAGTCAGGCTTGTAATTATTGTTGGTTTTGCATTGGTTCATAAACCGATACACAAATACCAACACATTGACGACAATTTCTGTGAGAGACTCGGTGTAAAGACCGAACGTCATGGCTTGTATACACATTTTTGTGGGTTTTGGCATAACCCATCAATTCTCTACATCAAATTTATTTTACCATTATTGCTCGGTATATTGATATTTCAAAATATGTTTCAGTACAAAATATTTAAGAAACCACAATACGAGCACATCATAATTTAAATTTTAAGCAAAACAGTGCAACGACACTGGATGTTTGGAATATTTAATTAAATAAATTCTTAGTGTTAACTTTCAATGGTTAAGACCACACGAACGATCGTAAGTAACATGGTTCAGACAAAAGCTAACTGACAATTATATTATTTGGTATAATAATTTCTATTAAACTCAATTTCAACATGACAATGCTTTACGGAAAAACCATAACAAATCTTTGGACTGCAAATATTTTCATACAGGATTTTGGAAATTATATACAGCTTGCGGAAGTAAGCAGAATACTTGGTATGCTGAGTTCTACCCCCGTTGAAAATAGCATTGAGTGCCGAGATATTGATAAATATATTTTCAAAACTATTAGTATTACTTGGAAGTTCAAAGTAGTTACTCGATGAACTTTTATTTCTTCTAAAGTTGCAGCATAAACAAGATTGAATCGAACCCCGATTAGTTGTCACACATAGCCAAGTTCCATCATAATTGGTCATATTAAAGAACTTCATCTAAAAATCATTTTAGAGTTTAATCATGATCGGTTAAGTTAATAACCAAGTTCCAACAATTGGTCATACTCCAGAAATTCATTTAAATTTCGACATTAATAGAATTTAGATGAATTCCTGGAATATAGCTACATGGTTACATGATAAACTCATAATTATCGGTTAGGAATAAATATCCAATTTTCGACAGAATTGGCCTTAGTCTAGAACTTCATCTAAAAATCAATGTCGAATCACATTTATTTCGCATATGTCGGATTTCATCAAAATTGGTTAAGAAATATTCAAGTTCCATAATAATTGACAATCCCTCAGCAATTCATCTAAAAATCATTTTAGAGTCCCATTTCCATCGCAAATTATAAATTTAATTATTACGGGTTAGAAAATAGCCAATTTCCATAATAATTGGTCATACTCCAAATTTTAATGGCGTTTTAAATTATAATCATTTTAACTGAAAATAGCTACAGCCTACTTGCGAGTTATGACAAATTTCCAAAAAACTAAACAGCAGAATAATCTTCTATAGCTATATATGTATGTATAAAGAAGAAAAGTATGTATGTATGTATATGTATGTTTGTATGAATGTATGTTCCACAAAAGCTCTTGTTCCACTCGAGCGATTGCTTCCAAATTTTGCACGAATACTTTTTAGCAGTCGAGAAAAAACATAGGAGGGTTAGTTTTCAAAAATTGATCCCCCTTACTCATGCTCCCCTGTGAGGTGCCATTTACAAGGGGATTTTTAAAACTTCACCGATTGAACTAATTTTTGGATATTTTTTGCAAAATTAAAAATAAATCGACAATCTGGTAGATACTTTTATAATCTGATGATGGAAACACAGTGTTTCCGAAAATATATTAATTTTTAAAAATCTAAATTAAATGTTTTAATTTAATTAGTTTGTTTAACAAGTGTTTAAGGAGAACCGAAAGTAGTTTTATTTGTCACACTTGTTGTCGTCCACAAATTCATAATCTTTAAATCGACAAGTGTATCATTATTTTTTAACGGTGATGGTGTTGATGGTAATGTTGATGATGATGATGGGGTTGATGATTTTGATGATGGTGGAGATTTTGATTGTGATTGTGATGGTGATTGTGTTTGAGATGGTGATGATGATGGCGATGGTATAATGGAATAATGGTTTGATGGTTTGATGATATAATGGTATAATGATAGAAAGGTATGATAGTGAGATGGTTTGATGGTATGATGGTTTAATCTATCTTCTTCTATATATATTTATATAAAGAAGAAAAGTATGTTACTTGATAGACTCCGGCGATTGCTTCCTTTGCGTCTTTTTGCACGCACGAATACTTTGTAACAGTCGAGAAGAAATATAGGGTTGTTATAGTGATCGAAAATGTTACCCCTTTCCAATGCTCCCCAGTGAGATGCCATTTACCAGAGGTATTTTTAAAACTTCACCGATTGAGTTGATTTTTGCATGTTCACTGATGTTCACTGCAAAGTAAAAAAAACTCAACACGTGTTCCATTATTTTCGAACGGTGACGGTAATGGTGATGGTAATGTTGATGGTGATGTTGATCGTAATTTGGGATGATTATGGTGATGATGCTGGTGATGGTGATTTTGATTGTGATTGTGATGGTATAAAGGAAGGATGGTATGATAAAATGAAGGTATGATGGTAACATGATACAGTGACTGATGGTATGATGGAAGGATGGTGTGGTGGTATGATTGTTTGATAGTACCATGGTAAGATGATTTATAAAGGTATGATGATGAGATGGTTTGATGGTATGATGGTTTCATAGTATATTTGTATGATGGTGTGATGATTTTGATGGTATAAAGGTATGATGGTATCAAGGTAGGATTGTAACATATTGGAATTGTCTGATGGTAGGGTGGTAAGCTGGTATGATATTATTATGGTATGGTGGGGTGATGATATGGTGGTGTAATGGTATGATGGTATGTCGGTAAGACAGTCTAATGGTTTGATGGCACCATGATGTTACTGTATTATGATATGGTGGTATGATGGTATGTTAGTATGATGGTTCTGTGGTAAAATGGTATGATGATAATATGGTATGGTTGTATGATAGTACGATACTATGATGTTATAATTGTATGATTATTAATGGTACACCGTATCATTCGCAAAATCTGTCTTTGGAGGCATGTTAAGCATATTTCAATGACAACACGCGAGTTCATCTGTAAATCTACGCCTCATTTAGGGAGATTTTACGCCAACTTCTTCAATTAAGTAAAGCAAGAATGTATGCACAATGAAGAATTTGAGGGGATATTTTTTTAAGCATAGAAGTCAATTACCTGAATCATGAGGGTCTTATGGTATGGGCGTTCTGTCTCACATGCTCACATTCAATATTTTCTTCCCAGAGACGCAACCTCCTACAAATAATTAGAAATTAACAGTGAAAACATGGCATCTTAGGCAGATCTATAGCCAACAAATTGACAGAACTCGATCCTTCTCATTGGGTACAGAGAACGCACCTTCAGTCCGAGAGTGGGAACAAAATCAAACAATGTGGGTTACAAGCAAGAATTGCGGTGAACCCGACAAATTGTCTTGATTTTATTCAATTCCCCTGTTGAAGTACACCAATTGAATTTTAACACTGCTTTAATCTGCTGAATTTAACCATCTCGCATTACTTAGTTGAAAAGGTTTTCTATCTTATGGGTACCGGATGTCAATGCACGATGAGTTGCAGATTAGTTGTGACTTTAAAATCATCACAAATCTCAAGCGCTCCATTTTGCTTCGTTGCGATTATGGTTGGTTCATCTTTAAATTCCAACTTTTACGGCAATGTATTTGTGAACAATTAATGGTTCGAGACTTTAAATATTTTATTTGGACTTTTGTTCTTAAACCGAAATATCAATTTCGAAAATTAATCGAAATTCAAATTTTTAACTGTTACTTTGAAACTGAATTTTTTTCATGCTCAAAGTTTACACTAATGCAATTTATAGAATTAAGTGTTTTAACCGCGTTATACTAGGACACTAGGACACAATAGTACATTATTGCAATAGGGGAGGGATATACAAATTATTTGTCTGCCTATACTAATAAAAATGAAAATCTGTATGTACTTGTTGCATAGTGGTTTCACACAAAAATTAGCAGGTTTTCGTAGTATTTTCGAAAGGGTCTAGCCCCTTGGTCTAGATGCCCCCAACAATATTTTTCTAAAATTCCATTTAAAAAAAAATACATGACTGAGTTTAGATGAAATTAATCGTATAATCGTATCCGAAGCGCCGGTTTTCTTTATTTAGAGGAGTTAAAATATGTTTTACCACCTTTTGAAGAGTACACTGGTAAAGCGATATATGTAAGTTAATTTAAAAACAAAAGAGATTTTGGGGCCATCTTTGCTAAAATAAAAATATTTTATTTACCCCGGGCAACGCCGAGTACCTCAGCTAGTTTTCTATAAAAAAACACATTTTAGTAGAAGCGCGGGCGAGTAGACGAAAAAGAAAAGGCGCAACAACCACCACAACAACGTCAACCAACATTCAGATAATTTTTTTTTTTTTTTTTTAAATATTTTAAAACTAATTTTAATTTTTTAAATTTTAGTTTATAAATTTTTTACCAAAAATAATTTTTTGGGTTCCCTAGTTCCAACAGATTATAAATGTTGCGAATTTATTATTTTTTGGTCCAAAGAAGTATTTTATATGATGCCAAGAAATGTTTGTTTGCTGCTCATTAAATTATGCTCTTTAATTAATATTTTGTATCTCAAATAATAATTGTTTGTGTGCCGGGGGGCGAGTAGACAAGAGAGAAGAGACGCAGCAACTTCAACAACGATGTGAAGCAACATTTCCTTAGGTTAGTACAAATTTGGGTGACCGCTTGGGAACATGATGATGGAACGAAATCTCGCCCCTCCCACCGCCCAACCGCCGCTGGAAATACTCATACATACACACGCACACATGCATACATACACACACTCATACACACGCACACATACATACATACACATCTAATATTATTCCAGAATTAATTATTCTTATGGGATTAAATTTAATCCTAATTTTCAGTAACAAAAAAACAGTTATAGCCGAACTCAACGCTCCAGCCGCAAGCAGTTAACGTAGTTTAGAAATTGTGTTGTCTTATTTACTAACTATCAACCGCCATGGTGTCTGGAACCGGGTTGAGTCTCTATTACCATTCCTTTCCCTCGATCTTGTTATTCGTAAAAGGGTGTACGGTGGACCCGGCGTATCCGGGAAACTTGCCTTAGACTTGGTCGTACACACTAAATCAATCAATCAATCAAATAATAATTGTTTGTGTGCCGTTTATTATCAGCCATTTTTTAATGTATATACCTTACCTACAAATGAAATAAAATATCTATATTTTGAGCTTACAATTTTTATTTGCAATTTTTTACATACATAAATAAGTTATAAAATTTATGTATGTTTTAAAACTACATATTCAAAATGTTATTCGCTTGAGCCGTGGAATGGTATTCTAAAATGACTATAGATACAATTCTATAGAATATGATGAATTAAAAAGAATTCCTATACTATGTTTGGAATAAGATAGCAGTTGGGAACTTGGCTATTTTTTTTAACCGATTGTGCTGAAATGCATTCACTTAATAGAATTATTATTCATAATTAGTATTATTGCCTGAGCAATGAGCAAGTATTATTGCCTGAGCTTGAAAATAGATTGTTTATACTTGTATATTGTTAAGCATTAACTAATTTCAGCAAAACCGTTTATAGTACACAAATTGTAGTTCTAAAAATGAATTATAATTTCATGGGTTTTGATGACCTTACTCGAGATCTTAATCAAAATACAGTTTATAATCCCATTCATGTCTTTTATCAGAGCATCAATTTTCGTTGTTCCCCCGAACAAAGTAAAAATGATGTTTTTAGCTTCAAGTTTATCAATGAAACAAGAAAAAATCTTATGATTACGTTTATATAGAACTTTTCTAAATATCTTTAACAACAATATACCAGAAAATGGTATTAAACAAATATTACTGGAGAAATATTAAAATTGAATTATTTCAAAAAAACATTCATCAAAGTTGTCTCTGATTATGTGAAATAGTACTTGCTAAATTTATCTTATACCGTACCTCAGATATCTATAGTTAAAAGTTATTATAGTTAGTTAATCTATAGTTTGCAGAAAATTAGGTAAACAATTATTTAACCAAAACATTTTCTGACGTTCTTAATACATATTTGGTGAATTTAATTTGCTTTTATTACAATTTTTGAACTTGAAATTTTTCCAGGAGGTAATTTTTGGTTCGATTTTATCAAATTTGTACTGAATGTAATGTGTATTAACTCAATGACCACATGATTTGTTGTAAGCTTTTATTTCAATTTGAGCAGAATGTTGCTATAAATTTTGGTTTAAATAAATTAATTATTACAAGAAAATGAAAATAATATTCTTAAACGATGTTCATATATGTTGAAATTCTAAAATTTTTGAAATTATCTTATAGATCATAATTAAAACTTTGTAACGTTTTCATTTAAGAAAACCTTTATATAAGCCTCGATTTTTAGACTATGGCCTAGTATAAGCTAAGTTGATTTATAGCTATCATAATTTGGATAGAATCCGAAATAGAATTACGTATGCATACAATAAACGGTATTGGGGTGAGAATCTACAAGTCATGAGAGCGATGATTGAACTGTTCGGAACTTTTCAGTTAAATCAAACAAAAAATCTTTAAATAAAAATTAATTAATAAATCGTAAAATTTGATTTGTGCGCAAATGTTATTCGTCAAAAATTCATCAACTTTGAAATATAATTACGGATGGACTATAGCGAATTTAAAAAAAAAATCATGTATTAATCGCTTGCAAATATATTTAAGTTTAAAAAAAATCTATAACTCAGCTATGGTCAATAAACGATGTTTACAAAAGTAAATTCAGTAAAGTGGAGCCTTAAGAAATTAGAACCAAAAAAACTTGTTTGTATCCAATTAAAATATTTTTTATATTTCATTTTAAACTTATTTTTAAAAAATCATACTGCTTCATAAATATTTCATCTATTTTAATTAAGTTGCATAAAATTCAGTGGCAAGGTACTTTGCGATATTCGTATACACTGACCGCATTATACGATGGTTACAAAGTTTTTTGTAAACGTAAAAATGTTTTCGTACAACAAATATCTTGGAAAACTTTCAATCCAAACAACAAAAAAAAACCACACACACACAACATACAACCTAAAATTTATTCACCATAATTGACATTCGTTTTTTCAACTTTAAATGAATTTTAATTAAAATAAATTGAAGTTAAATGGAATTACTAAAAACTTTTATCAACTTTATATAAAAAAATATATAAATTTTTAATTTGATATTTTTTTTGCTATAAATTTTTAATAAAAACACAAAAATTCACTCAATCATTTCTTTTGTGTTTTTTTTTCGCGATTTTTTTATTTTTTTTTATCTGCTTCATGATTTTTTATCATTTAGTTTACTTTTATTTATGTTTAACGACCGTTAAATTAGAATTTTTTTTGTTGCCGGCGTTATGTTTTATTATACAGTCGAGAGATGTTGTTTTTTTTATCATTTTTTGTTTTAATTTCAGTTTATTCCGATATTTTAGCGGTACTCACGTTTTTTTTTTTTTGTAAATCGGGATGAGACACAATTTATTTAATACAGAATAAAAAAATGTTTTGTTTATATAAACAAATAGCCGCAGTTAAATGCGGTCTACATCGCACAATGTACTAAATATTTTTTAAGTTGCTCTTCACAATTTGGGCGGAATGGAATGAACATCATTGTGTTTGAGCCTTTAAGTTGATTATGTTGGCAGTTCCACTTCACCAAATAAACGATGAATTCAAAAGATATTGAAATTTGTTACAGGAAATTAGATAACATGGGAACTTACCGTGTTATCGGTAGCATAGCATCGGTAGGCATGTTTTTTTTTCTTGATGAACAGTCGCATCCGAAGTAATTTTTAGCACTGAATCCTAATCTTGACACAGAATTACCCGACCACGTGAAGTTTTTGAGAAATTCTAATCTAAATGTTTCAAAAAGCATGTTTTTGGCACTTCTCCACTTGAAATGACAACGGGATCTTATTTAGCATAACAAAATCTTCGACTAAAAACATTAGAAAAATTAATATCTGCCGAGAAATAATGTGATCAACAAGAAAATATAGACACCCGAGGTGCTGCAGAGAACCGTATGCCTGCTGTGTATGATTTCACATTTATTTGCTATCTTTTGCATTGCAAAGTAAAGGCTTGACTGTTGATCAATTAGGCGCGGGACACCCATGCACCTAATTAGTTATAAAAATAAGGCATTTCGTCTTCAAATTGAAGAAAAGCTTTAGAAAAACGAATTCGTTGCTAAAACAAACAAAATCATACTTTACGTTTATCGGATTTTTATTAATTTTAACAGTTTTCATTCTTGGGGTGGTACTACGATATCCGCACCGCGGGACACCCATGCTACCTGTGACACTGGATACAAGTTATACGGGCTTATTAAATTCTTAGAATATGCATAAAGAGAACTTTTGAGACTGGGAACTTATTATTACCAATTTTGTTCAATTTTTTTATGCTTACTATACGGTTCCGTTGATTTTGGAACGTTTAATAAGATCCCGTTTGCCTTTTTTTTAGTCTTGAGTTATTTCAAGTTCAAAATAACACTTGAACAAAGTGTTTAATGTCAAATTGTCAAAATGATACATGCCAAAACACGCTTTTTGAAACTTTGTTTTAGAACATCTCAAAAACTTGACTAGATGTACATCTGGAGCGGGATTCTTTTTAAGTTTCTTTCTATATACTAACGCTGAAAAAATTTGAATTGATGTTTCTCATGAGAAATCGGGAGAGAATTTGATTTTTCCACAGACATTCAAAACTTTGTATAAAATAAGCCTCCAGAGTGCTATGTCTGGAAATCAATTGTATTTATATGATTTATTAAAGCTATCGGTGGGAAAAAAAAGTCCAGTTCAAGCTTCCCGTGGGAAAGTACTTGTTGCTTTTACGATATCGGTGAACAAGCCAAGCAAATATTTCACTTGTTTTATTGCTCGTCAAAGGATGTTCCGGTTATTAATTTTTGGCCAGGTTGCGATGTATGTAGAAGGATAAACACACGGCTAGGTTGATGTGCCGTAACTGCTAACAACTTAAGCAACTACAATAATGTGGACTAATTAGACGGCATATTAGTTGCTTTCCAGTCGGCTATCTCAAGTACTTATAAGTACTTAGGTTTGTGTCTTCACTTAAATTTAACTACTCGTGCATTCTTGCAGTTACGAGTAGTTAAATTTAAGCAAAGACACAAACCTAAGTACTTATAAGTACTTGAGGGGGTCTACTGGACAGCAACTATTGTCTGCTATGCTTGATCTTAAAATAATTTGAGTTTTAAATAATTGTTTGAGTTTAGAAATAGTAGCCCGTGCGGTAATTTTGTCCATAGAGGTAGCATCCATGAATTTTGAATGATAGCAGAGCCTTCTAGAGTATAGAGCCATAATGTTTTGGAAACTTTTTTAGTGGTATAATTTTTCACTAATTTCCATAGGAATCCATAGTAAAAATGGTGCTTTAGCTTCAAGTTTTGCAATGAAAAAAGCAAAAATTATATAAAACATTTATATAAATATTTTCTACATAATCTTTAACAACAATATACAAGAAGGCTATCTTGGTATTAAATAAATATTAATTGCAGAAATATTAAACTTATATTAGTTACAAAATATATTTTTCGAAGTTCTCTGACAAATTAAAATAATACTTGCTAAATTTATCTATATTGCTTTGTATAATCAAGGCTACTTTGGTACATAACCCATTGGGTAGCTCAAAGTTGGTTACTTAATTAATTTATCTGTCATAATTCTAAGGGCTTCGTTCTTCGAAACCGTCTTACTGGGTTTGGATTGTTTAGCATACGACACAAATCCGCACTTTCATATTAACTAAGGCGCTGTACGTGTTTTCTAGCATGTTTCTTAATTTGTTCACTGACATACTGGTTCACTGGTGTGGAAAGTATTTTCATTTGAACGCTGCGTTGATTACTTGGAGTAATTTTCGTAATAATTTTTTTGGTAGTGTTTTAACTATATAAGTCCAGTTATTAGGCTATAACCAGGGGACTTTTTAGAGCTTCAGTTGTTATAAATTTCATCTCTTAGCTCTTGTAGTGTTAAAGGTCTTATGTTTAGGTTACTCAATTCACTATAATTGTATTTTCTTCAGCTTTTTGCCTTGGAAGGGGTTGAAATATGTCTTCCAGATATAGGCTGCAAACAATGCAGCTTTTTGTTAGGCACTTCTAGCCCAAGTAACGTCGTCAATCTTGATAGGAGCTATTTATACTTTAGACCTAAAAGCCCTTTTGGTGCTTTCCAAACGAATAATTAGTGTCCTTGTTGCCAGTACGGCCAGCTAAGTATTCACTGAAAGATTTGTTCTTAATTTCTTTGATCAACATTTTTAATTTGTTGCTCAATTAATTAAGCCGTGATTTGCTTTGTGGTGCTCGATTCCCCCGATAGAATTTTTTACGGGATTACGGGATTAATCAAATTAAAAATAATTTTTGGTATTAGCTAAAAAATAACCGAAAAATAAATTTTTAAGAAAATTGAGCTTTATGTAGTCCAATACTTATTATTTAAGATCTAGAATCACTTACTAATATTTTTTAATCGTATCAAATGTAGGCCTAACCGGCCCATTTTCAAAAAATAAACATAAAATCATGCGTTGAGTCTCTTAGGCTCAATAGGTAATTTCAATATAAATGGAGGAAATAACATCTTGTTTGATCAAGCTAAACTTAGTAAGAGAATAGTTCAGAATTTTAAAGAACAGTGCTATGGAGAATTTCAATACTATTACTGATCATTGGTAAATGAAAATTCAACACAAAGATGTATTTTTATCATCTTATGAATTTTGATTATACACTCCAATATTGCAAATGAAAATTGATGAATTTATAAAATATTTGGTTTATAACAAAAATAACAAAATCAAAGGATGACAATATTTACGATTTCACGATTTAGGAGAATGATCAGTCAGAAGTAGTTAAAAAATTTGCATACTGTTGATGTGCGGTTGTATCAATTTCGAAAAAGATTTCTTTCCAGCCATAAATTCCACATAAACTTGATAAATATGAAATGAAAATTTAGCAGATTTGCGATTGTTCAACAACCAATTCGAGGAATTCCTAATTTTGGAAATGAGCGTCTTCACAGAAACAGAGAAAGAGAGCGGTATACTTCATATACTACTATAGTCCTTGCAATATTCCAAAAGCTTAAGTAGTTTTGAGTTGGCACAGATAGTGCTGAATATAAGATTTCACTTGTTTTATTCGATTCTGATTTTCTGAGTGGGTTTAGGTATAGGCATTTGTTCACAAAAAAGAAAACTGACGTAATTCCTGTCAAAACGATGTCCGTCAAAAGCATTTCTGATTAATGTTACCTCCGTAGTTGGTGGTTTGGCGTCTATTGGAAGGGGCTCCGTAACCTTCCAGTAGGCGCAAGTGTACGTACTGCCTCCTCGTGGCAACCACCGGTAACTGTAACCATTAGGCTGAATGTGGCTTTTTGTGACAGGCTAAAGTACGGCGCTAAAGGAGAAAACCTTGACAAAAAATCCCTAATCTAAGGTGGAACAGCATATGCCGATGGATGAATGGCTGATAGGTTAATCAGTCTATATATGCGGACTCTGGATACCAGGCACCCTCCAGTTTTATTTAGCCTTCCTGTAGTAAACCTGGGTGACCTACAGGCGACTTTTTTATTCCCAGCAACTCGCAAGAGTCATATCCAAACGGTAGACGAGGCACGGGAAGGAATACGCGGGAGTGGGTCTGCCCTCTCAAAGTCCTTGAGTCCCAATGCTACCGCTTTTCTAGCAGAAGTAAATGTTATTACATCTAGGAGGGAGAGCAATGAGCCCAGATAGTATGTAATGCGTGTAGAAGTACTTCCTACAGTAAACATCTAGGAGGGAGAGCAATGAGCCCAGA
This sequence comes from Tipula helvola, assembly GCA_963556165.1. Taxonomy (NCBI): domain Eukaryota; kingdom Metazoa; phylum Arthropoda; class Insecta; order Diptera; family Tipulidae; genus Tipula; species Tipula helvola. The sequence continues at coordinate 128,782,373 of OY744483.1, forward strand.
TAGTATGTCCCAGCAACTCGCAAGAGTAAAATCAAAACGGTAGACGAGGCACGGATAGGAATATACGGGAGTGGGTCTGCCCTCTCGAAGTCCTTGTGTCCCAATGCTACCGCTCTTCTAGCAGAAGTAAATGTTATTACATCTAGGAGGGAGAGCAATGAGCCCAGATAGTATGTATCACGTACCGGTCGGCAGTATTATCAGGTTCATTAAGAGCCTGAATATTGGCTGGACGGATAATTAAAACATCTAGGAGGGAGAGCAATGAGCCCAGATAGTATGTATCACGTACCGTTAGGCAGTATTATCAGGTTCATTAAGAGCGTGAATATTGACTGGACGGATAATTAAGTAGGGTTTCATGCACAAAAGATCTTTTAGGTCGCAGTGCGGGGAGGCTTGAGCCCCCACATGGCCATCAAGTAATATAATAATAATAATATCTCCGTAGTTAATCAGAAATACTTTTGACGGACACCGTTTTAACGGGAATTCTCTACAAAAACTCGTATAAGGTGTACCTACTAAAATGCATAGTTTTTTTAAGTTATAGTTAAAAAACTATAAGGTGTCCAAATTTACTCTAATTTACTCAGTTCTCAAAAGTCCAAGCCTAAATTTAATAGCACTTTGTGGATTATCATTGTTCGGATACCATCCAACATATGAAACAATAAAATACCTTTAACGAATTAGTTCCCTTATTGAATGACATAGACAATAGCCTACTCTACTAATAGTCACAAGCACAACCATATTTAAATAAAAAAAAACTAGGCACACTATACTGTCGCTTTGCAGTAGAAGCCAAAACTTAGAGACACAAAAAAAAACTTAAGTTATGCCTGTATTCCATGGAAAAATTGACTGACAGTCAAAAAAAACAAAAAGAGAAAAATAATTTGACGTCCCATATAAGAGACAAAGCCAACGTATTTTTATTTTTGTTTAAAATTGTTTTGCTATAAAATAAAAAATAAAAAAGCGTTGTCTTTGTCTCTTATATGGAGTATCAGATTATTTTTCTCTTTTCGATTTTTTTGACTGTCAGTCAATTTTTCTCATGAATACAGGCATTACACCGAAACTTTACTTGATATTTTTTTGTTTTTTTTCCTTATAATCAACCGACTATATCAAAGCAACCTTGATTATACAAGCCATAATCTAAAAAACGAAGCTTTTATAAGGGAATTAGAAACGAGGAAAAAACCAAACTTTTCATAGTAAAACACACAAAACATATGGGAAATCACTTTTTCTCCGAAGACAAATTTGTAAATGAAAACGTTGCAAATTCTTAATTATGATTTCTGAAATATTTTCATAAATGTTTGAATTTCAACATATATAAATGTCGTTTAAGTAAATCATTTTCATTTTCTTGTAATAATTGATTTATTTAATCCAAAATATAAAAAAAAGTTCATAACAACAGCATTCTGGTCAAATTGAAAAGAAAAGCTACTACAAATCGTGTGCATTAAGGCAATATACATAGATGGCAGTGGGCAGTAAACATTTTGAAAAACCGTACCAAAAAATCGCCACTTGGGGAAATTTATGTTCAACAATTGTAGGAAAAGCAAAACAAATTCTCAAAATATTAAGAACGTGTCATAATTTTGTGATTAAACAATTTTTTTCGTATTTTTCTGTATAAATCTGAGACATCTAACGTACACTAGTAAAACTAAAGATAAATGTAGCAAGTATTATTTAATTCGTCAGAGCCAACTTTGATGTATTTTTCAAAATGAAAGTTCGAAAAATATATTTTAGAAATAATTTAATTTTAATATTTCTGCAATTAATATTTACTTAATACCAATAAACCTTCCTGTATATTGTTGCTAAAGATATGTAGAACACTTTTGTATAAAAATTTTGTAACAGTTTTGCTTTTTTCAATGAAAAACTTGAAGCTAAAAAAACACCATTTTTACTATGGATTCCTATGGAAATTAGTGAAAAGTTATACCACTAAAAAAGCTTCTAAAAAATACGTCATAATGATTATGGCTCTATACTCTAGAAAGCTCTGACTATATCGGTAACGACACAAAAAAATTTAATTTTAAATCATATATTTTATGATTTAATTTATTATTTTTGCTCTTCGGCAATCTCATTAACTTTTACAATCAGACTAAAAAAAATCGGAAATGAGGACGAAGGGCCGAATTTCAAAGCGCCGAATGTCGAAGGGCCGAATTTCAAAGGGCCGAATGTCGAAGGGCCGAATGTCGAAGGTCCGAATGTCGAAGGGCCGAATGGGTCGAAGGGCCGAATGGGTGGAAGGGCCGAATGGGTGGAAGGGCCGAATGTCGAAGGGCCGAATGGGTCGAAGGGCCGAATTTTTCTTTTGTTGTTTTTGTTTTTAGAAATATAATTTTTTTAATTTCTTGTTTTAAGGAATATTTTGTAATTTTTTTTATCAAATATAAATTAATTTCTTTGAGTTTATACATATTTTATTATGTTAATCTTTGGATATTTATCGGCAAAAATATTGCATTAATTTTGTTGTTTATATTTTGTGTTCATTTTGTAATTATCAAGTGGAAAAATGTTTGTACATAATAGGTATTTCACAAAACCAAAAAAATATTTTGTCATAAAATGTCATAAAAATCAGACCATTTTTTATTCGTTAGGGTGAGGAAAATTCTATTTGAACGAATAAAATAATTTCTCTGTGATTTACAAACAAGTTACTACATAATTATACAGACAAATTACAGTTTAAGGCAAAATTCCAAAATGTCTGATAAATTAAACGAAACTGTTTATTTTAAAGTATATTGTTATCTCATGTGTTGTTTTGAATATTGTTTCAACCTGAAATGTATTACCTATTTTGATATGAGTCATTTAGCCAAACAATATTCAACCTGGCATTGATATCTGGAAAATTATTATTATTTTTTTTTTTTTTTTTTTTTTTTTTTTTTTTTTGCTGGCGCTTCATCCCATGGAGGGATTTGGCCGCTTTGAAGTTTCGTAATCAGTTTTACAACAGATAATGAGTGATTAGTTCATTGATCCTTACATTAAACCAGCCGTGATTTTTTTCATCACCCGCCGGGAATCGAACCCGGGACCTCCCGGAGCTTAAGCAAGCATGATAACAACTGTGCCACCGGGGCGGCCAAAAAAAAATTTAATATTGTTTTTCATAAATAAATAAAAATTATGGTTCTTAATATCAAATTTAGCACATTTACAAAATATTCCTTAAAACAAGAATTTAAAAAATTATATTTCTAAACACAAAACAAAAAAAAAACAAAAAAATTTGGCCCTTCGACCTATTCGGCCCTTCGACCCTTTCGGCCCTTCGACATTCGGCCCTTCGACCCATTCGGCCCTTCAACATTCGGCCCTTCGACATTCGGCCCTTCGACCCATTCGGCCCTCCTGAAATTCGGCCCTTCGACATTCGGCCCTTCGACATTCGGCCCTTTGATATCATTCCAAAAAAATCTATACCAAAAATGTTCATTTTTTACCTCTAACAGAAAGTACCAACAAAAGAAATTCCACCCAAACAAAAGTTAATTATTATTTTTGTAATTTTTTTTTTTTTTCGTTCTCCCTCCAAACTGATCTTCCCCGCACTTGTATGTTTTTATAAGTGTTTTATTATTTTCATCTAGATGGATCTAAATATCACGTTTAAGCATTATCAAGCAGGGATGTCAAACAACTTGGAACGCAATGCAAAGCCAGTCGTTACATTACAGTAACGTATTTTTTTTTTTTTTTTTTTTTTATTCGGTGAAAATTGCAGTGAATATGTTTAAACTGATAAGTAGTGTTTTTCTATGTTAAATTTGTGAAAATATGGAACCAAAACCATACTACGAGTAAATAGAAAAATCTAAAACATTAATCAAAAGTGCAAAAGTGCAAAATTTCCATACAACATTTTTATTTTTGTTATTGTTGTTTTTATTTTAATTGTTCATTATTGTGTGCATTTAGCACATTTTTTTTCATAATTAAGACATAAAGTCAGAGAAGTAAAATTTTTTCTGTGTG